>OX421359.1:2152001-2340721 GCA_949126925.1 Cheilosia vernalis
CTTAAATAGAAAACAAACAATAACAGAGTTCGACTTCTCTGCAAACAAAAAGTCCATTCTGCGCTTAGTTTCCCTTGCATTAGCACTTCTTCAACTTGATAAAATGTCTACACTTGACATAAATAAATGGAAAAAAGTCCACTTACGAGTAATAACGAGCTGATGAAAAACTGCAGAAGTTTGATAAATCAGAAAACAGAAACTTCATGTGGTGTACACTTGTACAGTCAAAGATTACAGGGTTATTTGTATGCAACACTGTCAGGAGTTCTCATTCAAATTTGTGTATGACATGCTAGCGGGAATTTCGTTTCCGCTTTAAATTGTTTTTTTTTTTGTTTGTTTATATTTTACCATGCTTGTTTCGATGATGTCTTGTTGTCATCCTTCTGTGTTGTTATTAAAAAGTTTTTTTCCACTCTTTCTCCCGTTATGCATGTTGCGATAAAGTCATAACTATTTTGTAACTTCTCAACTATTTGCCAGTTGATAAACTAAACTTGCAATAAAGTCGAAACAATGGCAGTCATAGACGTGAAAGTAAGTCAGGAGTAGATTTTACTGCTAGGGAAACATATATCTACCTATAAGCACAGAGAAACAATCAACTGATGTTTCGAATAAAGTCCATTGTGGGCGATGTGTCCTTTTCATTGGAGCTTGTAATGGCTGTCATATAGGTACCGATTGTTGAGTGCTGAGTTACTGCGGATTAATGTTGAAGGCAACTTTTGACATGCGTTAAGTTGAACAGTTTGACTGGCATTTGACGGTGAGAATTTCTCAGAGTTAAGTCTCACTGATTTGTGTGTGTTTATTGGGAAAATCTTGTTTCGCTTGAGGTTGGATATAGGGTGTTTGCGATGGGTGGTAATATTCGATATTTATTTGAGTACGGTGGCGTATACGTGTTTTTTTTTTGTACTTTACATACTGGAAGTGCTATTAAATTAAGATCAATAGTAAAGCAATTGACAATTAAGAAACTAAGAAAGTCTTAAATTTTCAAGCTCGATACCTAGTCTTTTTAAATTATTAATGGGACCCATAATTTTGAGAATGCTTTGTTGTTTTCAGTGTTAATTTGTTTTTACTTCATATTCGAATGTTGGAAACTGTTTTCGTTTTAGCTCATAACCTTGTTTTCTTCCAGTATTGTGCTGGCTTACGAAGGACCTCCGAAAAGAACGTCTCAAATTATTGAAATTATAATTTGTTGGTACCCAACTTTCTTTCTGGTTACTTTTCTAACTACATGTTCGTTGTTCTAATTAGACTGTCATTTTTCAACAACATAATTATTTCTGTAAGGTAACTTTGTGTCATCCATGCGGTCATTTTTAGACCCACAACTGATTATTCCTGTCTGACGTCTGAAGGATTTATTTCTTATCGGCGTCCGTCTTCCATACAAAGATAGCAGGGTCCAAGTTTTAAGACCACGCTTTGAATGCTGGAGCTGTGCCGCAGCAGAGCTACATATGAATAGCTGGGGAAGAATTGTATAAAACTTAGCCACTCTTACGAACGTGATATCTACACGAATTCAAAAGAAATAAAATACGAATTGTTATGATAACTTTTTCTACAGCTTTTCTTACTTAAAACATTTTACATGACAACATGCTTAATTACTTAAATAGTAACCGTTGTTTGCAGCCCCTGCATCAAATATGTGCAATTGGCTTTCATTGAGAAGATATGTTCCATCTCATCAAATCCCCACAAAGCCTTTATCCCAAAACACTAAAGATCGAAAACAACTCTCAAGAAAAGCGCACACTTGTAAGACAATATGCAGCTACTGAGCTCACATCATATCCATATACATTCGAGGAAAATGATTTAACTTGCATTAAAGTGCTTCTACGAAATTACCTCTAGGGCAATTTATTATCCTTTCCCTTTGACAGAAACATCCGCTGTCATTACCGCAGCTCGTGTAACCAAAATGTCAACCTTAAATCATTTTAATATCAACCACGGAAAGGATTACCCTCAACCATCGGCACTCAGGGCACACATCCTCTTCGCCGCCTGCCCGCCACCGCTCTCTTGTCGACTCATCGACCCATTTTCTCTCGCTTGTAATATATGTATAAGATAAAGCTCCTTGCCGCAACAATCGGAAATTACCTGATGCAAACGACAGTCTACTTAATGGCTTCAGACATTGTGTATACGCAAACAATGCAAACTAGTCCATCTACCTGGAATCACTGAATTTTAATAAAATTTTTAATTAAATTAATGCAAACCATGCAACGCAAACTCGGCAACAAATCAAAACTTTTCTTCGAACACGAACTTTGTCTCTTTGTTCTGAATATGCGCCCTCGGGGCAATTCACCAGCGGCTTCTTTAGCCGGCTACTGCCTGAAGACTTGCATTGCAATTGCCTCCGATGAGCTCCATCAGGGCACAGGTAGGTATAGGTATGCCGTTGCCATATACAAGTCATGTGGCGAAAAAAAAAACACTAAAGTAAATCTGCACAGTTGGTATATGAAGCACACGGTGGAAAACTGTCGACATGGCTCCCAACGGACGACTTAATTTACTCCCCACAAAAAATAAAAGATAACACTCCATCCTGGCAATCCGGGGAATTATTAACCTCGACACATACAAACAAAAGACGACAACCACAAAAGTTTATCGTTCGTCCTTGCAGAGAGCTTGATTGCACAATAGCGACAGTGCCTCGTTGCGAACTTATGTGTGAGCCATTGGTATTGCTTTATATCTGTACAGTTCTGGTAGCACACTGGAAGACCAAACTACCTTCAAAAATTGTACTTACATAATGTTCAATCAAATCATTACGATGTGGCACAAAATAATTGTGGTCCTCCATGTCACGTCGCTTTTTCACTCGTACGAAATGCTCCATCGGATTGAGATTCCGTCGAGCGCATGCACTGGCTAGGAATTCCTCCACAGACATCGCCTCACGTAGATAAACTGTCGAGTAAGCATTGTCTGGCATTGCTACTTTGAAGGTTTTCTCCGGTTCATCACGAGAATTCATCTGCAAAAGAGAAAGAAAGAAAAGGAAACAAAAAGAGGACATTATTAGATTGAGTGCTGCAAAAATTCTATCCCTGATTCATAAGGATACGGTACCGTGTACAGATGTATGTTATTAGAGTGGAGTGAAGGTGGAAGCCGTGTGTCGGTAATTGGAACACGAATTGGCGCTATCTAACTATATAGCATTTGGCGAGTTTATTCCAATAATTGAAGTCATGTCTCACTTGGGGAGCGGACATATCTAAAAAGGATTAAAAGCATTACATACTTTGAAAGTGATACCGATTCCTTTTCACTTTGTCGAGGGTATACATAAAATTACGTGACAAATCGAAGAATACCCCGAGAGGAAGTAGTAATAATGCGAAATTATGGTTATCGACCGTAAACCACCGATGAGCATCGAACAGACAGATTAGGGGCCATGGAGTCTCTTATTTCATTATCTGGAAATTTAATTAAATTTGCCTTTGAATGTAGACCATTAGGAATGGATCTCGCTATTGGAATTGGAGATGATTATTAGTTTGACTATTCAGTTTAGGTTGAAGCTGTTGCAGCATCAGCAATATTAGTGGGAACTTTTAAAATTATGGCGCTTTTTATGACGAAGTTTCAAACTGAGCTGATTTACTGCATCGAAAGTTATTTTCAGTCATCTCTAAAGGCTCCAGAGAAGCGAATGTTCCTATTTTTGAAATCCCCCTCTCATATTTGAATCACATACGAATTTATGAGTTAAATAGCCTCATGCAGACTTCATTATTCAAAGTTTTGGATACGCTTTGTCTTTATCAAAAATGTAAAGCTTTGAGGACTTGACGTAAGAAGCTTATTTTTGGAACAAAAAGAAGGACCTATTGTTTCATGAAATATTATTTTAGTCAATTACTCGCACGAAACTTCTCGCTCATATGCAACACACAATAGACTATTGCAAGGAAGATTAAAGATTGAGGAGACTTGCATATACCATAAGATGTGTGGATCACAAAAATTTACCTCTGTGTGAGAACATCCTTAACCACTTACCGCACGTCGAAGTGATCAAATTGTTGGCTACTGTCAGGGCAGAAAAAAAAAGTGGCAATTACATATCGAGAAAGAAAACTAGGCAAGCTTTCAGCCAAAAAACGACATCTTTAAGTTTGTTTCTAATCTCAAACCGACGTCACTGTATTTCCAAACGAAAATGCAACCCTAGCGAGACTAGGCTTCTTAGACTTGAATGAAAAATCACATCCCAAATACTAATTCTGTATTAAGAGAAAGAAGGATGGGTGGCTGCTAATAGGCGTATAAATTTTAAAACTAAAATATCTTCTAATAGGTGTTTACAGGCATTTTTTACCTTTTTGACCAACATTGTGCGTTGTTTGACATATTCTTTTGAAAACACTTAGGTCGGAGAAGATCGTTTCCGTATCATTCACATTAATATTGAAAAACTCTTTCTATTGTTTATTCAAACTAATTTTGGACTTATGCGATACAATTGCACCTACAACTGTAAGCTGTTTGGAATAGTTTTGACAATGGTGCCCGTAGTAGCTCATTTAACTTTTACGATTATCGCCAAAACTTCTTGTGAGGCATATGTTGGTTGCGTATGCTGTCCCCGAGACTATGTGTTACGAACTGCACAGATTTTTTATAAAAATATTTTCCAAGACTCAGAGACGGCTATACGTTGCACATTGCCAAGCCGACTTTTTGGGAGCATTCTTTTCATAAACGTATTTTTTCTGACTTCCGTGTCTTTAATCAAATATTTCCTGAAATATTGTTTTAGCTATAAGTTCTTTGAAAACGAAGACCACTGTAACAAAAACTAAGAACTCTTCGACAGTTCTTATACACACCCCCAATTTTTAGTGGCGCTTATGTCCGAAATAAGAACCGTTTGGTTATATTGTTAGGAAAGAGAAACAGGTTGTTACAATCTCGAAAAAGGCAACATTTTTGTCCTTGACATTGGATGCCAGGCTGCCTCTGTCCCATCGATGCATAGATGCAACTCCTACATCATCTCTATACGTGATTTTATCATTCCCTTTCTATTGCTGCATAAGACAGGATATATTAACTGATATTGAGCTCCAAGTAGTTTGTCAGAATTTGCTACAGCTTTCTCGGCGTTATTCTTCATTTGCACCAACATGTTGTTGTTGGCAAACAAATCTACTCTCAAGCATAAAAAATATATCTACCGCCCCATTCGTTATCATTAATCTACCTTGTCTACCCTTCCGCTGATCAATATAGACATACACGAACACAATTGGGGTGCCATAGCATCCACTATCCATAAATTCACATTGATTTACTGTCAGCCGCTTTCCTCATAATGAGCTATTCACATTATACCCACTTAAATCGGCTGCAACAATCTTTAATCCATAAATTGCCTACTCGGCCCTGGTTCGTGCGTGCAAACCAATTCATTATTGCAATCCAATTGACCCACATTAAGTGCTCTTCACCTGTCATTTGCCATAGTGGTTATTGTTTTCGTAGTGCAAAATGTCAAGCACGCTATACCAACAGCAAGCGATAATTTCCAACATATTTCCGCCCCAACAACGTTTTTCGAAAATGAACTTCCATTTCGCTCTTGATAGCACCGAAAGTCTGATCAATCGAAAAGAGCCCAAAAAGGATGTAACTGTATCCAAGAGCACATCCTGCAAAAAACATGCACACGTTTTCATGAGCATCTCCTCTGTCTCTATGCTCTGTTTGCAAATGGTTTACCCAAGTGCGGTTTTATTATGCAGCAACACGATCACGGTTGTATGTTTCATTTAATCGGTAATATTATCTTAATTCCATGCAACACAATGTGTCAAAAGGAATTACAGGAAACAGAGCAAAAAACAAGTATGTACCCGGAACATAATAGAGAGTAATCCTGTCAATGCGAGCGGTAAACCCCGGCACATAAGCTTAAAAATGCAGATACTCCTGGTGAAAATCCGGTATTCACCGGAGAGTGTGTGTGTTCTTTTGCCTTTGTCGGGTTGGCTGGCTGGAAGAACATTCCGTTGTTAAACATGTTGTCATGCTCATGGAGTATATGAGTCAATATGCTTAACAAAAAAAAAAAAAAACACTACCACGTGTATAGGTATATCGTTAATGTTCGTACTCAATATTGGTAGAACACGAAAATGAAATTACACTTAAAGAACAACGGACAAAACAAACCGATTAAGTGGGGAAATTATTAAACGATCTGGAAAGTTTTTCCAATGCAAGCGCGCACAGACACTGCGAGAAGGACTCGTATACGAAATAATACGGGGGGAGTCGCAATCACAATACCAGCTACGGAATGTGGTCAGTAATTAAATGTACTAAAGTGGTTGCCGGTTAAGGGTGTCATTATAAATGCAAATCGGTTTTTGGCACGATACTTGTCGCTTTGCATTAGATATCAGACCCATTGAATGCGGGCTTCATCATTTTGAAGCATATCGCATTGTGGAACCCGTCAAGTACACTTCTGCAGTATTAAATGGTTGAGCTGGAAATATTTGTTCAGGTGGATTGGCTTTCCATATATAATCACCCTATTCCCAGTGTCGTATATGACTTATTTGTGTTGTACAGTATTTTTTTTTTTGACCTCAATTATATCTACTTCTACTTGTCTCTGTTCACTGTAATCAGTACAGTTTTCACTCCAGCGAACCATTGGGCGAATACGTTCTCCTAGTTGAACGTATCGCGAACGTGTCATTTAAAAATAGAAAGAGACAAGAAGTGATTGTTACATTTTTTGTAAGACTGCAATCTGCGTCTTCTCGATAAGTGCATTCGCCATCTCACTCCAACTTTGAATTACATGTTATATATCTGGACAGCGAAAAATACTGTTTTTGGTCTTGGGCGGAAAACAGTAAGTAGCGACGCGAATTTGTTCCAATATTTAAAATTATTCACAAAATTGTTGAGGTGTGACTCTCATATCTCGCATATTTACCGTTACCATCTCCTCCCGTTGAAAAATTTGAATAATTTACCGAATTCGTATAAGATTCGCATTTTATTTTTTATCGAGGGTTTTTGCGAATCATGCGAAACCCTTCAACGAAAATCATTGCAAAGCCAAACATTTCACACGATTCATATCGTATCGCCAGCGGTTCTCAGATAAATCGCCAGCGAAATAAATCGAATCCGAAGCGAGCGAAATGCGCATCGCCTGTTTTTTTGGTTGAATCCTATTAAACGGCCTATTAAATATGACTCATGTGAACTAATCTTGGCTTGTAGAGAAATTAAATGCATGATTGCAAAAAAAGCATAAAAAAAATATTTTACATGTCCTAGCCTCCTAGGTCCCACAAAAAAGACGCATTTAAAATGCAAAAAAATCTTCAATTGCCCACTTTCCTATGATGACAGGAGTTTTTTTTTTTAACCAGTATGAACGTTTTTTAGAGCAATATGCATCATTAATAATTAATAATTAATAATTAAGAGATGGTTTATTGATATATTCGAGGAACTTCCTCCAACTTTTATAGTGAAGGGTTTCGTTTATTTATTATTTTGAAAATTTTTCATTTGCTTTGGTGTTTAAGGAAGATATATTTCAAATAGTCTTAAAAATGCCGAACAACAATTTAAAGTCCATTCCATGGCCTTGTTTTAGCGAACACAGAATAATCGAATATACGTAAGGTACAATCTAAGAAGTTTAGCCCGGCTATTCTGTGTTTTGTCGTTTGGTAAAAGAAATAAGGATATTCAAAATCGATTATGAATGAAAAAAAAACGATGCTGCCAGCCTTTGTCCAGCCAAATGGCACAAAATGCCTTCGCATCAGATACACTCTAGCCTCATTTAGTAGCCAAATCGTCATCCAAAATATTTCTAAAACCCTTTCCTCGCGCATTGACAAAAAGTTTTTCTTATATGTGATTGTCTGTAGAAAATCCCCAATTGGATACGTCTTTGTGTACTAGTCCGCATATTGCTGTCATAAAAGCACAATTTTGTAAGCATTCAATAGCAACCCCTAAAAGAAATTTTAATTTCACCAGCTGCTGTATCTAATTTTATCTGATGAAAGGAGTTATTTTCGGAGAAATTTTCAAACGTGAACTGATAACCTTTCACTTTTAAATAAGCCTTTAGTCCTAGGTCCCCGCTCCTACTCGCCTTGATATTGATAATAAGATTCGAAATCAAATTCCCGTCTTTTTACCGTCAAGCAAAGTAGACGGACGAAGGCAAAAAATAAAAAAAAACTGCTCCCGGTTTAAAAGAAATTTACGTAACACAAAAGATATCCTTTATTGCCGGAAGGCAAATTGAACACAAAAACTCGCGTTTCGTATTCCTGCTGCAAGGGACAAAAGTAGAAATTCATTCAACATCGACAAAGAGTTTTACGTGCCCTGCTCTGCAGCCCTTAAACGAAACGCACAAGCCCCCTTTACACCTTCGTCGAGGATACTTACAAAGCTCAACCGCTTCTCAATGTACGCATAAGGGTGAGGTAAGCCAGAAAAAAAAAAAAAAAAAAAAAACAGAAATTCCCTCTAATAAGCAGCATTTATATATCCCTTTAGGTTTTATGTTCTCTTGGCATGTTTTAATGTCGGCAACCCCACCCCTAAGTAAACTCATCCTCGATAATAAAATTATCCTTTTCCAGGCCAGTGTACACACAAATGTCCCGGCGGTTAACGTTCTCACAGGTTTTCATGTTTTATTTATATTCCCTCCTGTTGGCGCGGGGGGCCCAAAAAAAAACAATAAACACACAAACAACATCCAGCTCTGTGCGACCGAACTTCGAAATGGTTCTCTTTTTTCACCTCAACGAACAGTCCTGGTTGCAATAAATCTGCGTGTTTCCAAAGCAAAATCTGTTCTCTCCGGAAAGGAGAAAAACGAACTACAATAGAGACTTGTTTGTAAGTCGAAGTAAAATACGCAACAGTTAACAAGCTTTTGTCTTTGTGTTTCTGCAGTCGTGTTGGGTGTATTTCTTGACTCCGTATCCATATCGTTGTTTTCGTGCCTGTTTTTCGTATCCTTGTTTTGTGTCAAATGATATAAGAGTACCCTTTGCCGCATAAGGTAATTTGGTGTATTGTTTTGTGAGCTTCACAAGTGTCAGCCTTTGGTCGACGAAGGATTTTTTTTCCTTTTCCAATGGATTATATTCCTTTTAGGCTAACAACATTTCATTCCATACAGAGAAAGAGTAAGCCAAGAGGCGGGTGGGCAAAGTGGATAACTCTAACAGGATTGATTGAGCGTAGGTTTTCTGCAATCATTCGAATGAATTGGAGGGATTTTTCATGGTCATTTGTTTTAGGAGTGGCACGGGCTGCAATCATGTAGGCGGATTATGATTTATTCGAGTTGATCTGTGTTTTTGTGTATCCAATTTGTGTACAAGCAAACCCGATAATAAGCTTACAGTTGGCAGGACCTTAGTAGTGCGATACAAAAGCGTGTTTTCAAGAGGCACATCCTATAATATTTGTTAATCAACATCTCGATTCCCTATGGTAATGGGGGGAGCATTGGTCAGTTGTTAGTGCCATTTAGGCGCAGTCAATAAATTTGCGAATTAATTTACTGATTTATCCGTTTCTAGGGAAAGCCGTTAAACACACCAATAACGGGTGGGTAATTTTGCAATCCTCTCCAAAATAATTATTTCTATAGTGGCAAGGAACGCATATGTGCTACAATGCCCCCGCAATAAATCTTCATACAAAATTGTGTATGTGTGTCTGATAATTCACCATATTGCAATATTCACCCATATCCGCTATACGAAGTTCCTTATTTCATTACGGGCATTGGGTAAGTATATGCGAAAAACCTCAAAAAAATATTGTTTGAATGTTGGTCGGCTCATTTTTCTGCTTGGTATTCTGATCGTTGACCTAAACGAATTCATTCCTGCCCGACAATATGAATTTGGTAGGCAAGTATGGTGTTAAACGGCGCATGCATGGTGGCGTATCGAATGCAGTTATTTATGGCGTCGATAAACAATATGTTGGTTTTTAGATATTGGCTAAATAATTTGTGGAGTTTCCGGATCATATTTGGAAAATTGTTACTTCAAGAATAGTAACCTCCAAATTTGTTCAAACGCTAAGTTATCTCAAGAAAATACGGCCCAAATAAAAGTCTGCAGAGGTGAGCATTGAGATATTGTAGAAGATTTTATTACGACCCTCAAAAGTTAGGAGCCGCATGAATATTGCTATGTAACGACTGTTATTTTGCTGCGTTTTTCAAGACCGTAAAAAATACAGACCAACCGACCAAAACGAGATGAGGATATCGATAATTGAACTTAAGACCAAGAAGGCTCCTAGGGCGGATGGTATGCCAAATAAATGGAATATAAGTATCGAGTGAAACATCGAAAAGAAAGCTGTTACTTTGAAGTAGCGACTTTTGATACAATGGACCCAACTTATGGTCTAAGTGAGGGTTGTCACAAGAGCACCCGTTTACCTACCTCCCTATACCGGAACTAGAGACGAGTAGGTCGCCTTAATGTCTGAAACAAGTTTTTGGCAGAAATACTGTATAAAGGTCTAAGGAGTACCTTTCGCTATTTACATACCTGATCAACTTTCTTTTATAACTGCAGTTTAAGGCAAAGAAAGCCTACCATCAGCGAAATTTGCAAAGTCCCAACGAAAAATCCAAGACAACTTCTTTATCGGTTTTAAAGTCGCCTAAGATTTCGTTTATATGAAGTCATACTCGTTAAGATTCGTCATCTCTGCCAACTCATTGATATATTAATGGACGATGGTTAAGATTTCCCATTTCTCTGACAAAGTAAACAGGATCATGGAACACCATTAATCCCTTTCATGTCGAAAAATATTGTCTTTTACAGACATTATAATAAGAAATCCTTCAAAACCGACAAATCAAGCCAAGATGCACAATTATTCAAACATCCGCCAAGGGGCTTGCATATGAATGTCTGGAGAGTGCAGTGAGTTGCCAGTTCAAATTTTTAAAGGGAGGCAGCAAAAATTGAACTGTCTATGATGAAGATAGAAAAAAACGAAGTTTCCCAAAAATCGGCGACTAGGGAAAAAAAATCGCGGATATATTTTCGAAGTATTTAAAGACCTGGGCTCCACTTTTATCTCACAAAATATTTCTGACAAACGCTGTTTATCACAGGCTAAGAAAGCTCTCCTTCGTAGAACCAATAACACGTTATACAAGAGTAAACTATCCCAATTTTCCTGTATCTATAAGGACTTTATCAAGAGCGGAGATTCTTGGTACGGTTTTTGAGAAAGATTCGTGCTTTTTTTTTCGAAAAAAATACTCAGAGTAGTCCATTGGGCTGGGATAATTTATGATTTCCCAATATTATTAAAAATTAGCTCTGTTCATTAGGTTATCATTCAAAATTGTATTTTTTACTTCCATCCTTAGTTCATCTGATTTAGGAACATGGTTACTCTTTGTGTTTAAGTTATCAAGTTTGTGGTTTCACACACTCTTCAGTTTTTACCCTCAATATATACACAACCTGTTTTTTCATATAAGCACATAAAATAGATAGGTACCTCAGTACCATGTGAACTTTAAACTGCTTCATTTTTTTTTTTTTTTTTTTTTTTTTTTTTTTATAATAAACACGCGCTAAAGAGGTTGTGACTACTCTTATGGTGTAGTTCGAAGTACACAGCGCGGGCGTTAAGGAAATTGGGATAGAGAAGATAGGAGATTCCGATGCACATTGGTTTTAAATGTCTGTAAATTGTACCGAGGGGGAAAGACCGAGCTGGGCAAGGCATTCCACATTCGTGTTGTACGGCTTATGAAAGAATCTCTATATTTCATAGTACGACCGAAAGTAGGCTGGAGGGTAAACTGATGGGCATTCCTGGCTTGGCGAGTATTGCGGTTGAATTGTTGAAGGGGTGGAATGCAGCTGGCAATTTCATTTGAGCACTGTTTGTAAAAATAGCGATAAAACAATGAGAGACTTGCTACATTTCTGCGATGTTCGAGCGAATTTATAGAATTCGCTATATTTATGTCTCCAATGAGTTTAAGGCACGATTTTGTATCCTATCCAGGAGGTGCAGTGAGGTTTTAGGGGCACCAGACCAGATATGAGAGTTGTACTCAAGTTTGGGGCGAATGAACGCCTTGTATATGGTAGCCAGATCAGAAGGGGTAAAATATTTCTTGCACCTTTTAAGGAAACCTAGACATTTCGCAGCGTTCTTGGCGACTTCGTATATGTGGTCATTCCAACGAAGTTTGTCATGGACACACATACCGAGAATGGAAAGTCTTTCGGTTTCGGCGATGCAAGTGCCATTCACGGATAATGGCTGAGGATTCCGGTTTCGCTTTAATGACAACAGACAGCATTGTGTTTTGGAAGCATTAAATTCCACTCTATTGGCTAAACCCCATTTTATAATGCTGTCGAGATCGGAATTTAATGAGCTTAACATACGTTGCCGTTCCAGTTCTACGGCCGAAGAGCAGGGACGTGAGTCTTGGAATGAATATGAGAAGCTGAGGGTGCTGTCATCGGCGAAGGAGTGGATTGGATTAGAAGTTACAGACAGGAGATCATTTATGAAAATGAGAAAGAGAGTCGGAGACAAAACGGAGCCTTGGGGAACACCAGCATTTATATGGTGAATTTCAGACTTGAAGCCATCCAATACAACTTGAATTGAACGGCCAGAGAGGTAGTTTCTAATCCATTGAAGAAGAGACGCATCGATCCCATATGCACGCATTTTCGACAAAAGAGCTTGGTGCCAAACTCTGTCAAATGCCTTTGAAATATCAAGCGCAACAATCTTCGTTTCACCAGAGTGATGTAGAGATTGGTTCCACTTTTCGGTGAGATAAGCCATCAAATCACCAGTGGATCTGTTGCCACGAAAACCGTACTGCCGGTCATTAATGAGTTTTCGTGATTCAAGATATTTCATGAGCTGACGATTTATCGGCGTTTCCATGACCTTAGAAAGAATGGATGTAAGTGCTATGGGTCGGTAGTTGGTGGGAGAAGAAGATTCGCCTTTTTTGGGGACGGGCTGGACAAATGCTGTTTTCCACCTTCTCGGGAAGAGTCCAGAAGAATAGGACAGATGGAAAAGCTTACGCAGTGGTTTTGCCAGCGTGGAAGAACACCTCTTCAGAACAATTGGGGAAATACAATCTGGACCAGCGGATTTATTTATGTTGAGATCATTAAGTACTCTTGCCACTGTACGAGTGCGAAAATGGATTTGTCCCATGGTGTATTCGACGCTCTCAAGTACAGGTAGAGGCAAAGCGCAATCTGGGAGCATTGAGCTGGCTGCAAAATGTGCAGCAAGCAGATTCGCTTTGTCTAAAGAGTTGACAGCTGGAATGTCATTGTAAATGAGCGTTGGGATCGAAGATGTGGCCGAATTCTTTATATTTTTTATAAAAGACCAAAAGTTTTTACTACCCTTGGGACATTGTAGTATTTTTTGCCTCAACTTTTGGTCATACGAGAATTTAACACGCTTGATAGTGGTATTGCAGTCATTTCTGGCTCGCTTGAACTTTTTTCGGTTTTCCTCAGATGGGTTGGCCTTATATGACCGAAAACTTAACTCCTTTTGTCTGATAGCCTCTTTACAGCTCGAGTCGTACCACGCATTTTCTTTCGGTATGATACTCTTTATCCTGTTAGGAATAAAGGATTTCATACCTAAGGTGATAATACTGGACACCATATCAGCGGCGGCATCCACGTCGTTATCGAGGAAGCATAACGACCAGTTAAAACTCTTAAAGAAGTTGTTAAGTCCGCTCCAGTTGGCTTTCTCGTATTGCCATACGGTTCTTTTCGGAGATTTTTCTTTAACTGTGTGGTTGGAGTACGAGAAATTAGCTGATATGATGCAGTGGTCCGACGAGCCTAAAGGCGATAATACTTCTAAAGAGTATTTATCAGGGTGGGAGGTAAGAAACAAGTCCAGAGTGTTGGCATTCTGACCGTCAATATCAGGTACGCGTGTTGGCTCATTTACAAGCTGGGTTAATTGGTTTACCTCAGCGAAGATCTGAACATAAATACCTTCGGGTGTTGTCTGTCCAGTATGTCGAAGCCAGTTAGAATTGTGAATATTGAAATCGCCCGCAATGACAATTTCAGTATTAGGATACAGGGAGACAATTCTTGTAATGGAGTCAGACAGCGCATCAAACTCGTTAAAAGTCGAGTTGCTATCTAGATTAGGGCATGTTAATTCACGTTCTTAATTGAATGAATGTCTTCATCTTTCCTTGACGATAATAGCATTTTCAGTAATGACTTTCTAGCACCGACTATATGCTAACTAAAGCAAACATCCTGAAATCATAAATGAGATATCAACTATGTGGATGAAAGAGCCTTCTCGATAATTACAGAAATAAATTAATTTTATTGACACACATTTGTTAGCTTTACCATACAGCAACTGCATTTAAAAGGTCAGAAGTGCTAATAATTAACTCTTGACGAAGCATACTACCATTTATCTCCTAGTTCCTGGTCGTTTTATTTAAACATAAACAAAACAAAACATTACCAGCAAAGTAACTAGATTGGTTATGGAGTTTGTACCTAGACTGATTTTCCGATTAGTGAAAATATATTTATTTTTTTATCTGAAAGAGTATGAGTGCGAACATGTTGTAATGCATTCAGGATACATTCATAACCTGTGCTATTTATTGGAAACTGTTAGTGCACTGGGAAATGGTACATGCAAATTGAATAAATTTTCCAGATGTGTGTGACCGCTGGGTAATAAATTTAAATTTCAATTGAATTAGTTTTAAACATTAAATTGTCTTTAACATAATTACATTTTATGCTAATGTTGATTTATTCTGATGCATGTGGTTTTAAAATATTCCCCACAGTGTACCAGTGAGTAATTGAAAGAATTGTTGTAGTTTAAATTTGTCGTTGGTTATAATGTTGAAAAGTTTGTAGTATTTCTGACATTATGTTCTGATTACATGACACACAAGTGGCGTCTGTCACTAGCTGTGTGTATGCACTACAAGTCTTAGTACAATTGTAAAGATTGAATTACAAGTTCTGAAGTGGTGAGCATATGTATAGCTTTTACGATTCTCTACCAACTATTTTATGAGAGTTCTGTATTTTTCACACGAATGTAGATGGATAAGCTAAACGCTATATCATATATAGCTATATCTCCTCGAAATATTTACACTTTCAGCGAATTTTGCATTTTTCAAAGATTAAATTTGGAATTGCTCATTTCGAAGCCTGGGACAAAAACCCATAAAACTTTTTGAACAGTCTTGAATCTTCATACTATGTGTTTTTATTTATTCTTAATTCCTATCACATAACCTATTTAAAAATTTAAAGCTCGTTGATGTGTCAAAACTTTGATTGTCCATTTAAATGAGAAATAAGCACCAAGCTATAATTTAAGAACTTGCAAAAAATAGTTGTGCATTGAATTTAGCGGCATTATTTTATTTGCTGCTAATCGCCTGAAGGTTATCGTAAATGTTGCTACAAACTATTTCCATAATTAAGAATATTTCAGTATTACAAATAACAGTGGTGTTATTTTGTTAAAGCGCATATTAATTTTCATATCCCAATAGTCACTTTTAGCCTATTTATAATGAATTTAAATTCTGCAAGCCACAAAAAACCCACAAGCCGACAGTAACATTTCAAAATTGTAAAATATCATAACCTTGTACAAAAAACTGCATATGCAATTTACCCAACTCTGTTCAACCGAAAAAATCAACTAAATTCTGTTGCAATAAAATATCTGCTTCAATTATTTTGCGCATACGAAATGTGTATTCAAAGTTGGTTCACTATATTCGAGGTACACAGAATAGGGGTGTGCCTTTGTCGGGGAAAGTATAAAGCAACATTGTAGATTAAATGGCTATACATTTGATAAAATTGACAATTATTGCAGTGAATTAAAAGGGCATAAAACCTCTGGTAAAGTTAAAAAAAAAAAATTCAATAAATTCAAAACTTTTGATTGTGTATTAATTGGGGCCAAAGCGATTTATTTTACCGATAAATTTAATATTCAAGAGTATATCTACTGATATTTTATCTAAAAGGATATTTGAAATTTATATAAATTTTAAATTAAAAATTAAATTTGCTATACGTTCAAGAAAGAATGTGAACTTTCTACAAAATGATTGAGCGTATAGCAAATTCAAATTTATACGTCGAAATATTTAAATAAATTTCTTAATACATTTGGGGTTGCTGCCTATAAATAAAGTAAAAGTGGTTCTTAACTATTTGGGTTCTCCTATTTATATACAAGTTTTCAGCGAAACAAATATGACCTTCCACTCTTTGCGAGTCAATTCACTGAATTTTGATTTCAAGTTTATTTCAATTAAATTCTACTGCCTTTCAGCGTGCAAACAATTGAATTTCAACATCCATTGTTCTGCTTATGGAAAACTCAGTTGAACTCTTGCCAATTGTTTAATGCTCCCGGCGGCCTTAACTTCCGGTCTATATGCTGAAAGTTAAAACGACCAGACTTGGACAACAAAAAATTAATATTTCATAAAAAAAATGGTTTCCATCTGATTTAAGCTGAATAGAAATTGCTTACACAACACAGCCATTTCTGTCCTTCATATATTGCACTGCATAAACGTGCACTTTGCAATTTGTATACTTTTATAATGTGTGTCATACCAAAAAAAAAAGGACTCTTCTCATTTATTTCCGGTATATTTCAAAGGCCTTATGCGCCTTCCTATTTGCATTTAATTTATTTCGCTTTCGATCGCCGAATTCAATGTTTCCGCTACAACTACCGCCAATATAGGTATATTTTACAAATTTTCCGGACCACTGAATAGAGGCTCCAAATAAAGGCGCTTAATACATAGATACCACAATCATAGGGAAATGAATGCTGAACAATAACAACAACAGCAACTGCCATGTTCACTCGGCAGATACGAAAACAAATGCAAATACCTTTAAACTGTGAATACCGTCCTAATTGCCCCTTTGTTCTAAGGTCCCATATTTGTCGGCGCGGTGACAAACTCCGAGTTTGAATTCCCTCGAACAACAGCACAGGCACACCTCCGAATAAGGACATTAAAACCTCATTTTCGCGCGCTTTCAGTAGATTTGTGTAAAAAAAAAAGTTTTAATTTTGTTTTCATTGTTATCTGGCGAGCACAAATACATTTGTTTAAAAATTGCTTCCCTCTCGAGAGAAAGTAGGATCATGCACAACAAATGGATGACAGGAGGGTATAGAGTGAGATTCCCGGAGTTACTTGGAATTGGCTGCGAGCAGCCTTTTGTTTAAATAAACACATACTCGTTGCTAAACAATTTTTTCCCCGTTCAAAACGAATTAAAAGTTTTCCAATTATCGGTGAGTTTACAGGAGGAGTGCGAACAGAGAAAGGTGTGTCGCTTTTGTTGTTGTTTCCCATCCGGACAGTTGCTAATAGAACTGCCAATGCACTGGTCGCTATTTACGTTTTTGTTAACCAAATGCAATCAATGCGGGATGTCATTTGCTTAATTAGAAGGGAAATCGAATAATAAAAATCGTACCCATTCAGATTCAGCAGGAGTCAGAAAGTGAAGCTACTAAACGCCGGTAATCTGCTTTAGCTGTTGCCATCTTATTCCTATTCACTAATCAGGGTTAAATTGTTCAATACAATGGGCTCATTAATCACCGGACGACTACGACGACGACGTGACGTGCCCACTCATTAAGCATAGACTTTTGTTGTCTATAGGTCCTTTCAATTCGCTTTACACTCATGTATACGCGTTGCCTTGCCGCACTAAGTCCAGCTGATCGTGTGAGTCCGCTGAGGCTTGTAATTAACGTGAGTTTGCTAATTAATTCCCACCGCCCAGCTCCCGGCAGCTCCAGTTGAAACTTAAATGAGGGAATTGGATAATTTTTTGGGTGCGGCTAATGACTCCCGGCGACTTCATCAAATATTGGACTGATTTTGACGAGCGTGACTGAATTATTGGATGTAGGCTGATTTGGCTATACCAAGAAAAAATCGTCCGTGTGAAGGTTTTGTCCGCTAAATGTTTGTTTTTGCCAATTGCTTTCAGCTATACTGGATGTAGACCACCTACAGGCTTTGAATATTAATTTATGCACGACTGCAACGGTGCATATAGTGTATTTTCTGATGCGTGTTGTAACAATAGGTTGTGGAACAATAATTAAATTAAAAAAATGCTAACCCTAGAGTACGTGACCATTAAGTAACAAATTTATTGAATAAAACAAAAATATAGGTTTGACTGTTCCAATACTTTGAATAGTGGTAATGCTGGGTCTCTTTTAAATCATTTGAGGTTCCATTTAAGCAATAATTCGACTTCTATTGGCATTAAATGCTTTTGGCTCTTGCTTTGGTTTTTATATAGGACGAAGAATATTTAAAAGTGTTAAAAGTAGGCCAATGCGCCTAAACTGGCGAGGTCAGGTGTGTATGGCCTTGAAGCTGGGACTTATTTGAAATAGCTGGGGTTTTCACAAAACTTTTGATGCTAATAGAAAAGTGACGAATGCGGATGTAATTTTTCATGTACACCTGTTTACGTGACCAACTGACTAGTCAAGTTAAAGAGTGGGTAGTTTATAAAAACTAATAACTTTTAGCGGGAAAGGTGCGCTACAGTAACTGCAGATTTGCGAATTTATGAAGTGCGATACTAATAATCAGTTTGAATGTCCAGGACAGACTTGACAAACAATGACGAAATTTTCCATATAAAATTAAAAGTGACCTACAATATATATTTTAAAATTGCTATTAGAAAAGCCAGCTGTGTTTTTTACGGGACTGCTGCATGCTACAAATAGCTGTCTAAGTCTCTTAGCAAACTGGTGGGGTTGATCTAGATGGCTTTCAGCGAGATATTTCAAGGGATGAATTTTAGAGCTAGTGGCTATATTTGGTCTACAGTCTTTCATATCGCGAAGACTGCATTTGTCATGGAATACTGTCTTAAAAATGTTCTGAGTTTGGTTTTGAAATATCTGTTTAAGTTATCGTATTTTGCTGATAGCAACCTGGTAGTTTATACACTCTGTAAAAAAAGGAGATACGCCTCGACGTCTGGTGAACAGTAAAAGCGCTTAAAGTTAAAAAACTCAATTCCATTAAGAAAGTAGAAAAGATGAATGGACGAGAACCTACAATTGGAAAGTTATCCCAAGATGCTATTGAGGCGTTATAGACTGTATATTAGTGGACTGTAAAAAGTAATTAGGAAAAATAAAACACGTTGCTTTTTTGTTTGGGAAAAAAGAGCTATGCTCTGAAAAAAACCCATGTTTATTGCTGGACGGTTGGAATCGAAGTGGTATACAAAGAGAGAGGCATAGTCGTACGCGCAGTAGTACGACGATGCTCTTTCTCTGTATTCGTGTACAAATACATATAAATTGTTTTCTTTCTTAAACGTATGTCAATACGATACATAGACAAAATTCTGTATGTCCCTTCCAAAAAGTCAGAATATTTAATCTCATGGTCTAGCATATATTTCCAAATATATTTGAATCAATAAATTACACAGTTGACTATATTTAAGTTTAAGTGCACATGTGAACAATTGCATCATCACAAACCATAAATCATATACAAACATGAGTTTGTTAAACAAACTGTGAAATAGTATAAACTCATATCCTCATACCAACTGAGATATAAAAATAAACATCAGTTAAAAAAATTCCATGATAATAACTTAAAAAAAAAACGCTGTTTGCGGCTATCGCATGCTAAATTCGAAAGCAAAATCTCTACACCATCATGCGGAGGAATGTTAGAAGGATTATTAAAACACTCTTCGCATAATAGGTACGTGTGTATAAACGATGCGGTGGCATTATTAAAATATTTATACGAATTCTATTCACAAAGATGGGGCTTTCGAATTTACTGTGTATTTGAGGTTTGATGTGGCTAACTCGTAGTGTATGGTACTTGCCATCATTTTGTATGTGGTTCAGGTCAGTATTTGTTAATTTCCATTTAATCTTTTAAATGGAGCCATATTGGGGGAAAATATTCTAATACAGTAGTGGGATATTGGAAGTTTATGTGCTCCTATAAGGCGGACAGGTTTGTATCGAAATTAATTTCTCCAGTTCAGGCCATGAGAATAATCCTTGATAAACTATACAATATATGACTATTTGATACACAATAATATTTTATCATGTTACAATCGGTTAATGGCTCGCTTTGAACTGCAGTTTGTTAGCACATTTCTGGCTTGCTGTGTTTTCTGTTCCGTGCAGTACATCCGCCCTTTGCGAAATTGAGCTAAAGAAAATCTATAGATCCCAGGTTGATTGCATGAAAAACAACACTTTTTCGTATAATAATATACATAAGCCAACTTCGACTTAGGTATTTTTAGATATTTGACGATGGAACAGTCAAGATCAGGCAAGACTTTCAATTACAGAAAAACAAACCGTCCACCAATACACTCCACTTGCAGTCGAAAAGATCAATATAATAAAAAGTATAAATGTACCTACACGAAATAAGATCTTAAAAATGTAAAACTCACCTGCATAGACCTTCTACTGGAACCACTATTCGATCGTGATAGTAGAGGTGGTCGCCGCTTGGTAGCACCACGTCCGGCTAACAAATTATTCAGCAACGATGGCGATCGAGCACAAATGAATGCATGGAACGAGGAAACCGTAAAAACTCCCAACTTGTTTAGAGTGTTCTTTGTGGGCCGTGACACATGTGTCAGTAGGGACTGCAATTAAAATAAACAACAATATAAATTGTTTGCTTTAATAAATAGAAAACAATGCAAACAAACAACAAACAAATGAAAAAGAGCACTTTCCCATCATCTTCATTAAATTGCTTATACTCGTCTATTCATGGTGTACTATATCTATTTCATCAGGCGGCCTACGTCAGTCGTGGACCTAAACACTTCCTCGTGTTGCAACCAAAGGAATAACTCATCATATGAAGCACACAAAACACACAGAAACAGAACACTCATTTCATATAGAAATGAGTCATTTTTTTTTCTTTCTTTTTCTTCTGCTCCGCTGGTCCTTGAAAGCCACTTATGTAGATTGTGGTACTGAATACACTCGCCGGCTGACTAGCTTGTATGGCTGGCTATCATCCAACATAGTCGAGGTGGTCCTTTGCGGCCGACGGGAGCAATTGAAAAATTACCATTCTCAGTTTTGTATAGTTGTTGCTTTGATTGAGCGCCTCCCTGCGCGCCTACTACACTCGCTAGAGGAATGATTTATGAACACAGAAAAAAAAGGAGAGAAACCAAGAATAATTAAAAGACTTAGGGTTGCCTAGCACATCCTTGAACTTTGTGTTATATGTTAGCCATGTCAACACAGCCTCTTATGGCAACCATTCAATTTAATACTTTAAGTAATCGCAACTGTTTAAAGGACATCAGCTCAACCTATTACAGAAAAAGGAGCATCAGCATCGCATTCAAATTACTGCCTGCAAGCATTGCTACTCTCTATCAAAAAGGACAACCCTTGTCGCACTGATGGGACATAATACACGTCGGTGGGATGCAGCTGCATTTTTGAACAAAATGAGCGAAGCAATTTATTATTTAGGATTTATGGCTCAAGGGAGTTTTGCATCATCCTTTACAGGAGCTGATCCATTCCATATGTGTGCCACCTGCAGTGTATCTATACTTGTTGGGAAAAACAAATTCCTGGTAATGAATTTCAGGTCAAAAGTTTCTGATTCACAAAGCGTGCAAAGGAAATTTAATTGCCAAACAACGGGCACCAGGATGAATTTCTCCGAACTGGCCTTAACTGTTGTACATAATTGGAATGACAAACTCTATTTACGAATACTCTTGGTATACCTTTGTTTGCTTATCTGTTTGGTAATGAAGAGATTCCGTTGAAATTTTAATTTAATTATCACGTTTTATTTATGTGGACTATGTTGCAAGGAAACTTTATCAATATAAATTAATGTTTGTGGCCCCTACGCCTGATTGGAGTTGGCATATTAATTTGACAGGAATTACACAGTTAGTAGTGGTAAATTGAAAGCAAGGTAGGTATTTCCTTCATCTCCATCTCTCCGGTCCCTTAAATCAGGTATGGAATTTACTTTTGAATGTGTATGTGTTAGGGGACTAATTGCAGTTGCAGGACTATCAACATCATAATGGTATCCAAGATCCCCGATTGCTCATAGTCATAATTATTGTCAATCAGCGAATTCCCACTATAAATATTTTAGGTACAGCGCAACAATCAAACTAGGGGTTGATTGAGAGAGAACATTATAAATTGGACCAATTAAGAAAATTGTATAGATACATACGACAAACGCATGGATACCTTTAGGCAGATATTGGGGAAAATAGTTACAATTGCAGGTCGGGGAGCTTGAAATGATTTTCATTACCATCAACAAATGCATAGTTGAAGTACCTACATAACAATCAGATTATGTGGTGAATGAACGGCGACTATTTTGTTATTTGGCAATAGATGGCGGCACCTGTATCCCTGTCAGTGGAGTAGCGTTTGTAGTGATGCATTATTACTGCCTTGACTTTCGGTTTCAAATTAGTTAATCCACGCCATTTTAAAATTGCAGAAGCTAATGGTATGATGTTAATTATAACATCGAAAAGATGGTGGCTTGTTAAGGTCAGGTTGAAAATAATATTCAAACAAGCTTGTGAATTTCAAAAATATGTAACACTTGGATTGAATTTGTTTTTCTCAAGAATAATTTCGGCGAAAATCATTTAATTTTTCGATTGGGTTTTTGGTTTGTACCGATTGCGGTTTTTTTTTTAAATCGATTTTTATGAAACATGCCCCAAATGAGAGGTGAGTTTCCATAGATAGATTTCCAAGTATGCTGTTTCATCTATCACGATAAATATTAACAACTAATCGTAAGTGCGTAGTTCTAATTCTAATTCTAATACCTACCTACGTACTTTGGTGTTTTCTTTGAGAAAATATGACTTTAAAGGATCAAAAATCATTTGGCGAAAATGGTCGATGATAAGAGGGCTAATACCACGCCACTGAGACAGTACTACAGAACTCATTCAAAGGAATGGATCTCTTTGTAAAAGCAAGTTTTGGCACTAACGAAAATTTTCTTCCATCTGAGCTGGTAATTAAAATCAGCTCCACCAGCCAGCAACGAAAAAATTGCATAACATCACTTAGCAGCCTGTAGGTGTGAGATCTGAATTTTGATTTATGGACAGCATTCGCTCTATTGTGATGCTTTTTTAGGACAGTCTGAAATATATGTACGAAGAAGGTAGGTATACACCTTTATTTAAAAAATTGTCTTCTTTCTTTTGCGAAATGAATAACTACAAGCTTTTTGAGGCTGCTCCTAACTCAATTTCTTAACTTTGTACAAACATATATCAATAGTGTGCTCTTAATTATATTCCTAATTAGAAAAAACTGGACATAATATACTCAGACTCACTTTGGGATTAGGCAGTTCACCGCTCTGTAATGATGCCATGTAACAACGTAATCGGAACTGCTCGCAATGCAGTCGCTCCAGGTTCTCCTCCCACTGCAGAATTTGTGTTTGAATCTGGTGGCGTGTATCCTGATCTGTTACAACGCTTTGCTGTAATTCTGCCATATGCTTTAGTTTGTGATCCTGAAAAGAAAAAGATATATATTTTTTTTTACATTTTATTCATTGTCTCCATTCAAACCCACACCACTGAAGCCACAATAGGTGACACACTTAGGTCCAGCGCATGAAAAATATTTCTCAAAGATACACTCTTCGAACACAGACAAACTCTAAAATAGTTAGAGCGTTGGAATTGCTGTTTCACACCTTCACACACATGGAAAGCTATGCAAAAAATTACAAATGAGGGTACAGCCGGTATGTGTGCTATATATGTATGTATCCCACGCTCATGCAGCCTTAATGCATTCCAACTAAGGATACTGCCAAACCAAATGTGAAATGTGTATCATCTTTGGTGCAGTCATCACACGCCTCGAAATGCAAAGTAAAAAGCTGAGCGGCGCGGCGATTCAAACATATTATGAAGGTATAGGAAGAGCTAAGCTACCTTGGGTTAAAATCCTCAATTTTTGTGTTAACTACTGAGGGAGGTAGCAAAAAATAAAAAAAAATAAAATAAACACTGCACGGCATGGTTCTATTTATGCACCTCCGCGGTACGAATTGTTAGATGTGAAATAGTTTGTAGCACGAGCAAATCCGGAAAAAATGAGCAACGAGCACATATACTTACTCGCACGTATTCAAACGTCATACCTACGTATATAGGTGATGGCTCAAGTGCTTAATGAGGGAAATACTTTTGAAATCAGAGTTTTACTTTTTTTTTCGTGAAATTATTTGCTTTGAGTTGGTCTCTGAGTGTGAAATATGTTTTTTTGCGCTTTAAGGTTTTTTTTTTGTTTTTGTCGTGGATAAGCACCACCCTCCCACTTACTGTTAGGGTGTAGCCAACAAACGATGAGTGTGTGTAGGTGTATTTGTAGCTGCACAACACTTGACAGAGTGAAGTGTTTTTCAGCAAAAACAAAAAGGTGGATGTGCTGAGGCTCGTCCCAAATAAAATGCTCTGCAGGAGAGGTATTTAGTTGTTATTTGCGGACTCCGGAAACTGGTAGCAGTAGGTAAGTCAAGTTAGGGAAGCTTTTTTTTTTGGATTACTTGGCAGCTGTCTTAAAGAGTTGAGGAATTTAATGAGAGACAGTCAGTAGGGTGTGGTGTAAGGAGATTTTTTTACTTGCTTGATCTAGGAAGTTCTTACTCAACATGAACGTTGTTTATAAATCTTTCGAAAAGTGTCGAGCAGATACACAGTTTTGAGTATAAATCGCCCAAGATCAGCATATAGATGACAATAAGCAACATTTTTAGAGTAAGGTTTAATTTAGTTTCTCCACAGACCATCTTTGTTGTAGCAAAGCTGTATGGGGTCTTATGTCTGTTACATTTTGACGTCAAAACTACTAGACAGGTTTCGTTGAAACATATTTTGAAATGTTTCTTAAGATCCCAAGGAGGCTATAGGCTATATCTTTCATTGCCACGCCTACTTTTCGGGGGCGATTTTTATCAATTTGTTTTTATCTGACTAAACTGCCTCTAATTTCCCACTTCTAAAATTATTAATTTTAGATCTGTCTGTAATGAGCACTTGGCCGATATTGAACTCTCACCACAAATTTGAAATACAAGAATTTATACAGAGGAGACTGTGAGAACACCCAAAAAAAGGTCCCTAAAGAGACTGCCGATGGATATTGTCTACATTATGTTCTCTGGAAAATATTTAAATTCGACCGAGCTTACAAGTCGTAAATTATTTACATAATTATAATAGCCGAGTCTTAAAAATACAAATCTACGTGACGCGCAAATTGCCGCACCTTGGTAGGTAATTTGTGGGTTGCCACCGACTTTCCAGTTCAATCTTTCTTTACCTGCTTACCGAATAAATCACCAGAAAATTTGTAAATGACCCAAAGCGTTGTAGAAAATTGTCTCAATTGACTTCTCGTTTGTGGAACATAATTCTTTCACCTATACAATTTGCCATAAACTTCTGCACACAAAAGAAACTTACGACTTTGTGAAGGCACACACAGCCATCCAATTCTCAGAATTTATGGAAACCGCATTTGCATTTTAGGAATCCCTTCAACTTCCTCAGAGCGCTACTACATAATTTTCTTATACCTAACGAAGAAAATGCCCACGAGATCCTTCAGTTGAATTCGTTAGTACTTTATTGGTTGGTGGTAACTTTGTAAACTTGTTCGTATATATTTCTTGTTTTCTATAATATTCACCTAGTCTCTCGTTGTGAGATTCAAAAGTGATTCAGGACCTAATTGCAATGCTGGTGGTTGCACATCATCTTATAGTTGAGTCAGTTCACTTTCTGCCAGCCGCTTCGTGTTGAGCTACGCCATTCTTTGGGGTTATTAAAACTTAACCTATCGAGCACGTATAGCATTGAATAAATGACTAGTTAGTTGGATATGAAATTCGACATTCGAGTAGGAATTAAGTCCTCCGAGGAGTGGAGTGGAGGTGTAGTCACTACGATGGTATCAGGCATATGAATTCTTACTATTAGTTGTAGGGGTTTGGCCCGAAATGAAGTCCTTTGTATTTTCGGTTAAGAAAATGAGTAAATGGGCTTTCGGCAAAATAATTTACTTAGTCTGTAAATTAAGAGCACATTCATATCGAGTTATGATATTGCGGCAATAGTTGGACTTTATTGCAAAGGTAAAAACTTGTTGTTATGGACACAGGATCCTGTGTATTTTTGAGTTGTTCTCATTTTTTTTTGTGGAAACCGAACTTCTTCAAGACCATAACCGAACACCATCACCTTGCGCGTGGAATTTGCATGGATTTTTGTTGTCGACCGCAAAAACCCTGCGATTTGACTACTTAGATCATGTCTTGCTCCTATTTAAGTCCATGTAAGATGCTGCCTCCAATTCATCAGTAACAAAGGGCCATTTTAAATATGAATTAATTACAAATAGTCCCCGACCAAAACACCGCTCAGCAAGAAGAGTGTCCCTCAACAGCGGAATGACACCCCATGTTTAATCCACAATTTCCACTTTGTCTAATTAGAGATACAAATACTTTAAGAGCCCCTGATTTGAAAAGAAAACTTTTGCGCACTTGTTGAGGGGTGGAAACCACCCCTAATGCTATATAATAGCAATGGAACCATCAGCTCAGCTATATGCCTGTCAGGCATGTCCCACAATGACCATAAATAACTAATTGCATTGAATTACTTACGTTGTGTCTGAATCAAACCCATGCAAGCGACATGAAAACCAAAATTCTAATGTGCAACATCACTCAAACCGGAAAAAAGTGAAGCACATTCTGCTATCCTGTTCCATGAAATATTCATGGAACAATAAATTTGTTTCCCACAAACACAATTGCGAGAGACGGTACAATATTTCCATTTTACGTAGAAGAAATTTTCTTCTGACAGGTTCGAACTTAGGAGAGTGCAGAACAAAATAGGTACCGAAAGAAATATTTACGTTCTCCACAGTTACATAGAAATTCCAACAGGGAACAGGAAATTAAACCAATCTTACCATGTTTAATATTAAATTTATGCTCCTCGTATATTATTGCATTATCCATCCCACTCAAAGCGGAGCACAACACTTTGTTCGCCCACAAAATTTCCTTAGACTAGTAGGAGCATATGGTAGCTGTCCTACGGTCACAGGGAGGAGATGGAGATTTTTTGTTCGAGATTGTTTTCGTTTAAAAATAAACCCAAACCGACAGCAGGATGTACGATATCATCACTCTTACAAGCACACACTACTTGTGCATGCCACAGGATACATGCTAAGGACAAATTAAATTTGTAACACTTTATTATCGTTTTGATAGCGTCAAGCGACCAGGCCAGATCCGCTTCCTCACAGTCTACGCTGGGAGTGGGAATACACAAGTATAATCGGAAGGAAGTTTTGCCAAAAATAAAACGAACAAAACCCAAGGAAGGACGTGTGATTGGATCATATAAGTTAATTGGGTAATTTTTTGGGTGGGAGTCGTGTTAATTTTCTTCAACTCTATGGAACTGATTAAGTTTCCGGCGGGACCAAGTGTTGAATACCAAAATTTCGAGAATTGGGTTTCATGTGTGCGGATCATGTTCTCAGAATGGTAATTAAATTCTGCAAGACGTTGTAATCCTGCCAAAATGGGATTACGAGCATGTCGAACGTACATGAAGTCTATGCAAATTGTATGTAAATCACCACATCGCTTATAGATAAAAATGATTCGTGTTGCATTTGGTATAGTGTCACATGGTGCTTGCATAAATTTTGTACTGATTTCCAGATGTTTCGCCGTTGACACGCCCTCCCCAAAGCACAGTCGCACACACTTGGCACATGTACCCGTCGAGGATGCTTTAAATTTCCTTTTAACGCTCGACAGTTTATCTGTCTGTTGTTGCCTTTATCTTTCGCACTCGGCTTCAGAAATTCAATTCAAGGATGTTGGAAATGATGGATGTTGCCTGTAGGCATTGAGCGTCATTGAGTTTGAATGGCAAGTTACAAGTGTGTCCCACGCCTCAATGGAACCACAAAGGACGACGATAAATAGAATCTCGTTTCTCCGTACGGTTCGTGGAAACTTTTTCTTATAATAGCCGGACTCTGTGACGAGTAAAAGACAATCTTCTCCTTATGATTTCAAGTATCATTGAATCGATATTGACACGTTCTGTCTGGCGAAGAGAATCTGCAAACGTTTGCCTGCGGCTGAAAAATTCACAGAACTCCTTTAAAAATCGGAAACATACATCTGCATGAAATCTAAGGGGGGGAAACGCCACCACACCATCTTCTCTCTCGACGGTGTGTATGCGCTTGGAAAAGGAAAAGAAAAACGAAGCCTAACTGGAACACATGTCGCGAAAAAGGATGTTAATTAGGTTTTCTTTCTAATCTCAGTCTCACCATAAATGTGTGTGGAACGAATTTTAATTAAAAATGACAAAAAAAAAAAAAAGAAACCCACAGAAAAACATGGAGAAACGTCAAAAGCGAAAGATGGTGATGAATGAATGTAGAGCTCGAAACAGGGGAACAGTCTCTTTTGACAGAAGTATGAACCATTTGCTGTTGGCAGCAGCAGCAGCGGCAGCAGAAAAACGAAAGAAATTCACATAGTTTTGTGCACTATCATTTTAATTAAAATATTAAATTAGAGAACCATGAAAGGAAACTTATTTCTGGAGGGACACATCTCAAGTAGATCGTCCTTTGAAGTTGCCTAACGAAGGTATTCCTTATCATGTAGGTACTTTAAGTAAATTCCAAGCTATTTTAGGAAATGTGCACTGAAAGCATTCGAGAAACTTTGAAATGTAGTGGGTGGGAAGGTGTTTTAAAGGTCTCAGATAAAAGGATTAGCTAGGAGCAGGAAACATGCACAATTGTGCCAGATATGAGTTCCAATTAAAAACATTCTCTTATAGTTATAAGGACTATTATAAGTTTCTGAAGGTTTTTCTGTTTACACTGATAGATTTTTCAATAGCGATAAATGTCAAGACGTGTTGATATGTTTCACAGTTTGTGTTTACTATTAATCGGTAATATAGAGAAATAGTTCTAGGGTCTTATATAATAGACCTGTTGCACTTACTAAAAATGTTGCTGTGTTTTAAGTACAAGTATCGCCAAGGCAATTACCAGGGTCAACTGCTGGCCAGCTTCCTGTTGACCTTTTTTTCGGAATCGTACTGATTAATAAGCTGCCCTCATCAAGAGCGACACTCGGGGATTGAAGGGCCTTTCAAAGCCCATCTTATCGGGATAATGACACACCGCGTGTCACTTTCTAAAGCATAGTTAGATAATCTCAATTCTCATCCAAAATCATGAAAACTGCGAGTATTACCTCCGAATTTATAGAGGGCACATTACACATGTGAAAAAAAGAAAAAATAATATACCTACTTAATCCCACGAATAGGTTTTTTTTTTTTTTAATTTGCATTAGAATTAGACAACAAAAGGTATAGAAAATATATCGTTCCTATGGGTGACTGTGTATGTGCAGTGTCCTTAAAAGTAAAGGATTGGCAGATATCTGCCATTCCAATTGCAATAATCTGTCGACAAAAATTATGTTTCAGCTCCACCAGCGATATCACATACGTATCCAAAAATTTATCAAAATTCTTATTAAGTGTTGGAATGCTAATGAGTTATTTTTTTTTCACTCAGAATAGCTATTCCTAAAAGACACACAATGCTATCACAATGTTATTTTTTATCACAAAACGAGTAGATAAGCTTTGCAGTCACGCTTTATCCCCACGATTTTGACTACGCGTCCTTAAGCTTATCTTTTTTTTTCTAGGACTCTAAAATAGTGTAAAACATTGTGTGTACTTAAAAACACAAGGTTTTATACAGAAACATATTCCGCTTGAATGAATTCTTAAAGAAAATTTGAAATTGTTTCAATAGTCGGATCCATTTTTTCATTTTCGTACAAAATATTTTTTTTTAACGAATTTCACACGAAATTGCAAATTTCCCAAAACTCCCTAATACTGGAACCCAAAAGCTTTTGAACTTGAATCAGTGTTGTTTACAAATAAACTTAGTTCTGCCAAAGCAGCGTCAGAATAGAGTTGGTTCCAAATGCGAAGTTTACTAAAAATAAAAGAAAATAAATAGTTGGCGCAACAGGTCCGTAGGGACCTTTTTTGTGTGAGTTGTTAATTTTTGGATGAATGGAAGGCATCTACCATTTTATGCCGAGCCGAAACGACTAATTGCGAAACTCATTCACGACATTTGTATTCTCGGTGGGGCAGGAAAAAAAAAATCTTAAGATGGAATTCCATTTTTTTTTTCGGGAATAGAGCCTGAGACCCCTCGCTTATTAGTCCAATACCACTAAGTAACTGCGCAGATTGCTAGAAAAATATTTATTGTATCCACAACACATCTACGAGTAAAATATTGTAAGCCCCAGCTGTTAGCCAATTAACTTAACAATATGATACCGACGATAAATAAGAAAAATGCCTGTGTATCTTTCAACCATTAGCAGTAATTGCTTTTAAATAATTTCTTTCCTGGCTTGCTGCTCAATTTATTTATCCTCCCGATAGTATCAAATGAACAGCAAGCAACCAGATATACACTTTCAACGTGCGACTGTTTTTTTTTTTCCTTTCATAAAAACAAGAGATCATCCACCTCATCTTTCAAGAGATAAACCGGGAAGAAAATTACTTTAATATCTCAACGGGTACACATTTATTTTCGTCCTTGCGGAACCATATAGACAATGCCCCATTGGTAAGAGCGACAGAGACGACAGCGACTGTCTTCATTTCTGTTCCTTCTTTTTTAAAGGAAGTAATTAAGGCTCGAACAAAATACGACAACAAATGAAAATAAAACGGAAAATGCATTTCAGTCAAGATTGTTGGAGCTTCTATTAACAAGTTGAAGAAAAAGTGGAATGGATAGATTGAAAGCAAACAAAAAGTAAGCCCCGGAAGTTATTTCAGTTCCTTCCGCAAAATAAGTAGTCTGCCTTTGTTTATGGGGGTGATATAGACTATAATTTTTAAAACGGAAAACGTTTCTTATCTTCGAGTAGTAGGCATCTGTCAGGCTCAGAACTATTTTCATATTTACACTGTTATATCCTTTTGCCATTGTGCTGTTGACTTTGGGGTTGTCACAAGTTTCAACCACACAGTTACTTTACACAGCATCAAGCACCATAAATGCCCTCACATATACATTTTAAAAAATCGTTTTCTATTTCAACCCTTTTTATATGCCCTCGTAAAATTTATAAAAAAACATTATGTGGACGATGTATCCAAATTGAAGGTACAAAGCTTAACTGCCATCGGAAAGGAGAAATAATCTTTGGGATTTCCTTTTCCACACACTTGCGACTTTCTATCGATCATTGTGTATTTATTTCCTTTTTATGGGCTCTCTGTCGAAAAGAAGGCAAACAAAACATAACTAGAGGTCAGTGCAAAGCGGTGTCCTTGTCCTCATAGCAGATGCGATTTGGCCATGATCCGATTTGTTGGGCATTTCTACCAGCCTTAGTTAAACAATTTGCAATCATCAATTTTAAATCCTCTCAAAGTTGTGCTTTCTTCTCGTCCCTTTTCCTAATTAGCTTTTGTTTCGGCCGATGTCCCTTTAATTGCACAACAACAATCGACTTGCTTTGAGGGCATAGCCATCTTAATTAATCCAAAATGTTATTCCTCATGAAAAAAAAAAATGGAGAAAGAGGAAGATGAAAAACTTTTCGTAGTACTCAAGGCTTTTTTCGCACCACACCAGAAGGGACGAGCAACGAGTTGAGAGCAAATACAAAAGCAAACTTGTCCCAAAAGTTTTATTTTTTTGCCAAGAAAGAATGGAGAAACGAACGGATGACAAAAAAAAAAGAGAACGTTGAGTAGAAAGTGACTGTTCCCTGTCCTTCTTTCGCTAGCCCTGGAGTTGTGGTTGTGGACTCCTGGATTGCATAAAATATTCAAGGATATTAAAAAGGACAATTGTACACGCATTTTAAGTGGCATGGTGGTTGCTGCTACTGTTTGGTATCCTATCCGCGTCGAAATTTTATCATCGCTTTGTGTGTGTGTGTAGTGTTTCCCTTTTTTCTTTTTTTCTTTTTTTTTGGTGGAGCTTAGTAGCAGCGTATCCTGTGTGGTGCAGTTAAAATTCAGTTTGGATCTGAATTTTAATGCCTTTGTGACCCGTCATCCTTGTCGTCGTTGACGCCTGGGAGTTTATATTTATTTACCAAGGAACGGGGGCAAGGATTGTAATGCGGTTAGCCGTCGTGTCACAAGATAAAAGTCGCGTTGCAATTAATTTTAATTAAAAGCAATGTTTACAGAGATAAAAATTAAGGCGCAGACATGATGGTCGGACTGGGGAGCTGTTCGTAACACGGAGATGGTTAGTCCTAGTTTATTGACACATTGTCTTGATTTAACGTTTCATGTTGTTAATTTGTCTTGTATTTGTTTTCTTTTTTTTATTACACGCAAGTAAATTATTTCAATGAAAGTCGAATGTGGTGTGCTTTAGTAATTGGATATGATTTTCTCGAGGAAGTGATATATAAGTAAGAAGCTACGTGGTATTTGAATAAATGCTGTCCGACCCCGGCTTATAAATATTAAAAAAGAAATCGAACATTAATCGCTTGGAACTGTTTCTTACTGTGGTTTAGCTTCCATCTCAATGTAAATGTAGATTTTATTAACCTCTTGACGTTTAACAATTGCTCAAATTTTTGCTATTGGAGCGGTCAGATCAAACCGGTTTTGTTCAGAATATTTGTTAAAAAAATTCCAATCGTCATGGAGCTAGATATGTTAACGAGTATGGCACCGAAGATCCGATTATAAGAACAGGTTCATGTACTGGGAATCGTTAAGCGTCGAACAAATTATAAGACTCACGTGGTACAGAGGAACCTTTCGGTCCACTTCAATTGCTAACATTATTATGTACAGCTTCATTTACTGATAGGGAATCGGAACTTTTAATCTTGGAATCGCTGGCATATGTAACACCAATTGGCTTGCACACACGCTGCGAAGCAGAAATAACTAATCTTCAGCATGATCCCATTTTGATGTTGTATTCATACACAATACACAATATATGTATGCGAAAGGATGGTAGAGTTCATTACTGATAAAATACAGTGACAAATATCGAAGTTTAGTAGTGATACGATCGCATCAAGACTCAAATAGTTCCTCTGGATGTCTCGATCCGTCAGATTTAAGTCCAAAATGTATCAGAAAGTGACAACTAATTCGCCAGGCAGCCACCAAGATGAATACCGGCGAGCTAATGGACCTACTATCCAAACGTCATACACCGCAACACGTTACAGAAAAAACTAGGGCAAGGGAAAAAGCTGAGTCGATAGAGAGACAGCTTTATAGCAATGAAGTGTGTAAGTTTCACCAAAAGTTAAGAAGAATATATCAAGGCTATAGGCCGCATCATCGATCAAGTAGTCACCATCATTAACAATATCGAATTCAAGTGCTGAACTGAAGCCAAATACATAAATCTCGCCGAAACTGACATACTCAATGTGATAACAGTATGAATACCATCGAACCAAATTAACATATCTTTGTCGGAGACTCCACAAACCGCCTTTTTGGGGTTTGGCGTTCGGACAAACCATTTGTCAATGCCCAACAGGAGCTATAAAAGACATGCAGACACCCTGACTCCTCGCAAAAAATTCATGAATAATAGATACGAATCGAATCTGCATTCAAATTTAAACATTAAGAGGAAAATATAACATTTATCAATTAAAACTTTTAAAACGGTCTACCCTGTCCCCCTTTCTTTGTTTGCTCAATTTTTCAATAACTGCGTAACCACCATCTGGCAATAAAACCACTCACCCTCACCCTCACGATAACGGTGGAGTCGAAACAAATATGACTGTACACATTTCTTCGTGTGCACAGCCCTCATACTGCAGACCGATCGCAAGGAAGTTTACAATCGATGCGGACGGCCTATGAGAATCCCTCACTATCTGTTTTTCTCTTCTGATGGTTGCGATTGGATTGTTCAGATTTTGTTTGCCTTTCGACGAATGCACTTGGTCTATTTGCCAACTACAGCTAACTTCCTTCAAATATCTCGTCAAATCAGTCTAGTCGTGCATCGATTGAATCTTTATTCAAACAGGATTTGCATGTTTTGTATCTACATATATGATGGATAACGCAGGTGGAAATTGTTTTCGGGATATAACATGGAGATTGTACTAATGTTGGAATTTCTTTGAAACGAACACACCATCAGCAGAAGTTTCCGTTACTCATTCGAGGTACCTACATAGCAGTGGCATAGCTTGAATTAGATTTTCGTTTGTCCTTGGCAAATCTTTCCATTCATTTCAGTGTTTTCGCAAAGGCGAAGAACATAAAATTCCAGCATCGGTTTTATTACGTTTTTAGCCCTCCTCCAACGAAGTCAATCAAACTGTCATTATGGCTTCTCGCACTCACACACATTTATTTTTGTAGATAACTCTTCTGAATCCTTCACACAGAACTAGTTTATTTTATTCATTTCTTCCGAACATATGTCAACCGAACTAGCCACGCCCTATCAACATGGCAGTGTAATTTATCTAGGTAAAAAAAATAAATAAAAATAAACCCCCACCTAGATAGAAAAAGGAACAGAAAACTATAGGAAAAGGACATCGAACTAAGGAAGTGATGTGTGATGTGTGTCATTAATTTGGTTTTTTCCCCCAAACGCGAGTTTTTGCTACTACCGATTTTGGATCTACAAGTCCTTGGGAAAGCAAATAAACAGTGTGTGTGCAACACCAAATGGCCAAGCGATAGCCAGGAAAAGGTACACATAAATGTGTCTTCTACTATTTGACCCTCGAGATACGGCGGTAGCTGTATATACCAAACTGATAAAACTCAGCTTAAAATGCAAAGCTAAGGGAGAGACAAAAAAGCACGGGGCGTCCGTAAGGAAATGAATAAAAAATTAACCGGAAGTCTGCTGATGTACACATTCCCCTAGCGGAGCAGCTTACTGAGTACATCGGACTCTGTCAGAGGTTGAAATAGCAAAATATATACCTACACATAGATGCTCCTCAAAACAATAATAGGAATCTGTCGAGGTGCAGGTTGGATGGGCGCCTGCCGTTCTTAATTGTTTACGTTCGACAGGAATCTTTGTATATATGCGATGACACACACCGGATGGGCCATTCTATATTATTGTACAACAATAGCAGAGCCTGTCAAAGGGAGGGACGCGAAATTCAATTTTATGGCGCTGCCTGTTCTCTGTTCTGATTTGGCTTTTATTTTGAATTGCTGAGAAAGTGGGAAGGGAGAACGTGAGTGCGTTCGGTGGATGCAACCTTTAGCACACTCACAAAAAAGAGCAGCTATCTGGGTCACAACTGTTCTGAAGTTTCATTCAACTCATTTTCCCGGAAACTTATCTCTGTCTCCGCTGACAATTAGCAGACTTCAACATCATCATCAACTGAGATGCCAACGTCAAAGTCCCTCCCCGCCCTCCATAATGCTTCAAGTAATAAATAAAACTAAGCCCATAAAATGACTTATAATTAAGCTGTATAATATGAATTTATAAAAAGAAAAGCAACTCCTCCATACCGCCCATTAAGTGGAGTTCAAAAATCCATTCTCGGCGGCAATGAACTGTGTCTCGTTTCACTGCTGTGCTATGGCTCTTCTTTTTCGAAGAGGGAAGTGATTCCTTTGACTTTTTTTGTGTTTTATTTTCTCCGGCGCAGCATCATTTTATATGCCACCCCTAGCGTGCCGTCACGTCACTTTCACGATGATGTTCCTGGGGATGAGGCATAATTTCCCTCGTCCTGTTAGAGGAATGGTAATTATTTTTTTACCAAACGATCAACAGAGAGACTTTTGTTTACTTGTTTGTGCTTTGGTAAGAAATAATAGTTTTTTTTTGCTTCCTTACTTTAAATTGCCGCCATTCTTCAAAAAGGTATACATAAGAAATAGAGCCCATTTATTTGTGCAATCGTTTAAACTGGCCTTTACGCTTGGTTGTGAGACAATGCAACTGAAAGGTTTGTTGAAGGATTTTTAATTAAAAGATTGTAATTAGCTGACAATTTTGAAATTTATATAACATCTTGAAGGGGGCTAGTGTTTTTCACGGGCAGATTTAATTAACTTTGTCTCAAGAAGGAATGAATTCCTATATGTGGTAGAAATTTCGAACTAGAGATAATACCTACATGTAACTGACTTGGCAAAGTTAAAGTTAACTTTTTGGACTGAATTCAAACAGTAGTAAAAATTGTATTTATACGTTCAACTGTATTACATTTGCAAAGAAATGTGCTTAAGGCTTCGAAAAAAATATGACACAAAATGAAAACGCGTAAAATATACAGAAGAAAAACAAGGTTCCAAGCGTCCAAACTAGATAATAAAATCGTGTCGAAAGGCACTTGCTAAAACGTTTCAGAACCCGTCGAAAACGCATCCATGAAATTTCCCAAAATCGAGTCGAAAAACATATTGAAATCGAGTCAACAAATGTGTCCAAAAATGTGTCACTAAATGTTTTCTAAGAGCCATTAAAAAATCAATCAAACCTCATCACAAAACGTGTCCTAAAATGCGTCCATGTGTGACATTTAATAAAACAATGCGCTCAATAATCAGTCAAAAATCGAGTAGGTAGGTACCTAGAATAACACATTCAAAAATGAATTTAAAAACTCATCAGAAAACGCGTCCGAAAATAGAGTACCTACAAAAATTCGTCCGAAAACTTAACTATGTAGGATTTAATAAAGAAAAAAAGTTAAAAAATGCGTCAGAATCGTATAGAAAAAAGCGTCCACAAATCTGCCGAAGAACGCATTGAAAAAAGTGTCCAAGAACTCAGCAGAAAAAGCGTTCCAAAAACGCCTTAAAAATCTGTCCACAAATGCATCAAACGTTAATTCAAGGAATCTGTAAGAATATACGATCTTAAGAAGCAAAATTCCTAATATTTGAACTTGTTTTTATTAAATTAAGCCCTGATCGGTGGCGCTTGACATTTTGACAAAATTCTGAAAGCTCATGTCGTTTTCCACCGCTCGTTACCTTCCTTACCTTTCCCATTCCTTAAAACTTTTAAGTAGACTAGGTAGACTTCAATTTTATAAAAATTGACGATTACAATGAAATCCACATTAAGTGATAATTTTCATTTTAATTTCATTTGTCGCATAAATATGACATACCTTTTCGACTCGTATGACAAATAGCATTCACATCCTCTTAGTGGAAAGTACGTGACTTAACGTCAAGGAACTCTAAAATTGCTACTGTGCTTATCGTTGACATTTTATGGGAAAACAAATCGGTCATCCGGCTTTTGGGTTTTTGCGACAAATTTATAGTTTCTAAAAAGCCGTAATAAATTTAAGAACAAGTTTCTTTTTTATAGCACAACCGTCACTTGTAATGATTAAAATGAAATGGGTGCTAAACAAATAACCAGAAGATGGGGATAAACATAAATAACAAAAATACTGCCAGTATTTTCGATTTTTTCTTTGTCCGTTCAATTTATTAATCGTGTTCGGAAGGAAGCCCCAACAATATTGGTGTCACCATCAAGGAAGTCGAAAACAAAACCTCTTTAATATTTATGAAAGTAATTGATGTAAAAGTTTATGAATCATTCTTTGTTATCTGGAATGCTCTCGTAATAATAATAAATGAATGTTTAAGATTTATCTTAATTTTTGGGAATATACCCAACCCAGACCTATGTACGCCGTATGAGTGTATTACGGAACTGTTTTTTTTTTTTATCGACTTGTTGGGTTTGGGTTGTTTGTCGCCAAAGCGATAAGGTCATATATGCAATGACATTTATTGGAATACCTTGAGTTCAATATATACCATATATTAGAAGCTGATATTAATAGACCATTTTGGGCTTTTAAAAGTAGTTATTTTGCGAGCATTATGCATTTTCGAGAGAGAGTTTTGAATGTTATAGTTTCCCTTAGGAATATTATGCTTTGTAAAATTAATTACATATTTATCGTCACATTGAAAAGGGTTTATATTTTTGTTTGCGCAGTTCCTGTGTATATTTAAGGAAAGGGGGATTTTTAACAGATGCATCTTGGGCCAACGCATTCACAAACATGTACAATACATACCATTTTTCATAACCCCTTTGCAATGCCATCCTATTGGCATTTATATAATAGTCTTAGAAATGATACGTAAAAAGAAAGATGCTACTTCGAGAATCAATTTCATCAAAGTACATATCAGTGGAAGATAAAGGGTGATATGGCAAGTCCAACAATAAAGTTAGGAATGCCCTGAAAAATTTGAATTAAAACTTAGCACAATCTCACATGTGCATCTCTTATCTCTATATCCACAAGCACGATGATAGCCCCTATACAAACAGAGAAAACCAAATGCAACGATTTCCAGCAGGAAAAGGTAGGTATAGGGCGAACCTTCATTTAAAGATCTATAGTACAATCTAAGGCTATAAAAAACGAAGATTTTACTAATGACCATCCCTGTAATGAAATGCCAAACTGGCAGTACCTACCCGCAATTCATGAAAGATGTACCTACTAAGAAAAAATGGTTCTACTTAGATCAATCATTCGGACTAAATACTAAGTACAGTCAATAGTTCTCAGCTATAATATTATACGGTCAACGGCCTCAATCACGTCATTTGTTTCTTTCGAACAATATATATACATAATAGAATAGTTTTGACTTAATAATGAAATACCTTCAATACATTTTCTTCAAAAATATATCTGTAGGTGTACAAGTACCAACCCACTCATAAATTTCGTACGTCTAGACTTGAAAATTGAGTACTCTGCCGTATTTCTTGCAAACAATAGATCCATTGTTGGCCTCAATTTCATCCTATCATCTCAAAGTCCTTAAGTTAAAAATAAATTTATGAAAAAACAGCAACCGCTCACTCACAGATAACATTTTATTTCATTTTACGTGCGTGCAGATGAAAGAAAAGTAAGCCAAAGGACACTCAACAAAAGACAAACAATTGCTATAAAAGAATCCAATATTTGAGTGGTTCCTTTGAAAAAGATACAGTTCTTCTTAAAAATAAACCAAGAGAAGATATTCTCAAGAAGGCACCTCAGCCTACACACATTGAATTCGTTTGAACCCTTTGAATCTTCTCGTACTCCCCGAGTTGTTGTCAAGGTGAAAACCTAAAAAAGCCCTGTTTCAATTGCGACAGCCAATCGGCTGTGTTTATTTGAAAATATCTGTAGGTACCAATGAATAAAATTAAGCAACGCCCCAGTGATGGTTGGAAATAATTCATGTTGCGCTTTCGTTTTCAAAAAAAAAAAAAAAAAAAAAAAAAATGTATAAATTAAATTTAAATTATGACTTACCGATTCAATGGCCTTTTCCAAGCGGAAAATTTCCTCCTGTAGTAGATGCAGTGTACCAGTTTTACCTCGATGTCGAGCGAATGCCGCTGCACAGGCACTGTGAATGCTGTTTACCCAGTTTTCCAATTCAACCTTAAAAAGAGAATATATTTATATTTTGGTCGAACTGCATTTCGATGTAGGGACACTATTGTTATAGTAGAGTTTCTTTTTGTTGTTTATTGTGTAAAAATTGATTTTACCTTGTTAAGGGCGAAATAAATTTTGCTAATTAGGGATTACTAACTTGGAGTGAATATGTTAATTGTGTTCACTTCGATAATTGGCTTAGGTCTGTGTAATTAAAGTTCGAAAATAATAGCGACTTTAATTGTAATTAATAATTTGTGTGTTTATAGTATTAAATTTGAGCTGGAATTTATAAATATTGAAATTGATGTGCAAGAATTCAATTTATCATTTTTGACTGATAATGGGGAAATATTATAATTGGACTTCGTCAACAGTTGATGGCAATCAGAATTCCCTATGTGAGATTTAGGTGGGAACTAAGCTATAGAGCACGTAGCTTCTGAGTTTGCTAATTCGTGCAGCTCAGCTTGCTTGCTTACTTACTTTTGATATTTTTGGTGTTTTAAATACCTAATTTAAAAACTCAACCTGCCATAGGTATATTGCATTTTAATGTATTTTTTTTTGAAGCATATGCCACGCGCCATTCAACTAAGACATATACTTTTGGAAATTTGCTCAAAGTCTATTTTCATTGCACCCATTTGTCAAACACTGAAGTCTAAGCTCCCGCAAAGGGGAAGATTTATAGTTTTTTAACTGATGTATGGGAATACCCACTCCTCGTTTTGGCATTCCGCCCGCTTTTTGCAGAACGGCCGGTGTATGTTACTAAGTTCGATCGATGTAAGAAGATTTGAAGGCATAAAACTGTCATGGGAAAGTTTTTTTTGTTGCTGTAAGGAAGGTGCCACGCCCCTTTGTTAGATTGCACAAAAAAATTGACAAGAAAGTGTTAAAAGGTTTCTGTTTTATGAGAAAGAGTGGTAGGTATATTTGTGATGTCTGGAATTGGAACACCCTCAAAAGACCCAGAAATATACGATGGGCAAAAGTTCGGATGAAAATCCTAGAATCATTTGTCATGACATGGCATACTTTCTGATTGAGGGCCAAGCTTAATTTACTGCCGAAAAATATTTCAAGTCTTTGGTGGACAGACGTGTAATCCTTTCGGTTTTTTTTTTGTGTAAAAGGCTAAGGATTAATACAAAAGCGATGCACAGCCGAACGTTGGCTTAGCAAACACACAATAGTTCTGTCGGTAAGGGTCGAGTTTTAATCTGACTGATTATCTGACGATAAACACAATAGTCGGTACGAAATAACATTTGATGACCTTAAGTGTACTAATTCTTTTTACGTTGGTATAAACAGAGAGTCGCATGTACCAGTATGACCTGATAAATCGCCGAAGCGTTCGAACGGTGCTACGTTTTAGGAGCGAATTATTTTCAAGACCATAAAGCTTGTTTGAGCTATTCCCATAGTCAAGTCGCATGCTAGTCGTGATGCGCAGCTCTTTTGAAATTCCTTTGACACATTTTTGGATTCGCAAACTCCTGCAAAATGTATCCTTGCATAATACTGCAGATATAGTTTCTTCAAATTACTTTCAAAGGAACTTTGCGTGGAGCAATCATCATTGGCCACTTAAAATGCGTCCACACTATTCCCTAGCAATTCTGTGTTATATATCGTTGACAAAACAACAAACACACTTCAGAGGCCTTGAATATTTGCAAATGCATCTACACGCATAGTAGCTACCAGCAGCGGCGTGTTCATTTTTCTTTGCCCCTGACGAGATGTCGTAACCGCACATGGAATAGGTACTTTTCCTTACTTTTAAACGAACCGCAGACGTACTCAACTCATATACACAAACACATACGAACCTAGTTATCCTTTCAAACGTAGCCTATATGATTTTCCAAAAAAAACAAAAATGCTAAAAAAAACCTCAAAGCTCATTGGCAAGCAAAAGTAGAACACACCCTGCGGTTATTTAATTGTTTTCACCCTCCTTGCAGTGAAACGAAGGCAGCGCCCTCCTAATTCGATGGGAGGAATATTTAGCTGGAATTGCGGCACAAAAGATTGTTTGGTCCCCTGAAGCGAAGATGACCGCGTTTGTTATTTATTCTAAAACACAAAAACTAGAAGAGAAGAGAAGAAAATAAAATCGGCACAAAATCAAGGATATCTTGTTCTCTTGGCGATTCAACGCAGTGAATCTCCACATCAAGGACTTAATGTCCTTTCAGTGGCTCCAATTCATTGCATAGGTATATGAGCGACAACGACGACGACACACTGTGGTACAAGTTAACGCCTTCAGTCAGAGAACATAATGGGTGCACAGAATATAAATAATAAATTATGTGTATGCATACCTTATTGTCTTTTGGTTAAGAACAAAAGATTGAAATATATATTTACATAGATCCATGTAGTAGGGCTGTGTGAGATTTTTTTTTTCTTGCATTTTCCTGGCCTTAAAAGCATACGTGTAACGGTGTGCGGTTAAATGCGAACATGAAGGCAAAGCCCTTGAAACCCTTGAGCAATGAACTTTATTGTGAGAATGAAATTTAAAAAGGCTTTTTCTGGGTCATGACGTATATTTGTATAGGTATTCGAGAATGGCGAAACCTTTCATTCGAATGGTTGTTTGAATTTGTAAATGAGATTTGGAATTTGATTACGTACAATTTGTTTTGAATCAAATGGAAGGGTTCTGCCATATAAGCCACATGCAAGGTGGAAATTGGTTCGATGAAAGGCTGTCCTTTTACGGTGGTTACGGTTGATAACTTTTGATGAAATCGATATTATGGCGGTGGTTATGGTTATTCAATGTGGTATGGGGTCTCGAGCATTTTGGGACAGACAATTGACTTCTAAGTACTTTAAACAGAAATATGAGATCTCCAACGTGGCATTTCCGAAAAAAAAAATCAAGACTCTCCGATGTATGTCAGACGGTCGCGAGAGGTGGAGCAGTCGAACAAAAACCCTGAGTTGGAATTTGTGCTTTTGTGGGATTCGAACCTGGAACCTCTCGCATAGTAATTCAACTAAATTTTGCACCATATTGATCCCATTATCTCCTGAGAAATCCATTCAGATTGGTTCAGTGGTTTTATCGTTATGCACCTGGAACCTCTCTCTGGAACCTCTCTCTGAAGAACTTATATGCATTGTAAAAAATCAGCTTTAAGTTGGACCTAGAGAGTTATTGGATTGGATGAAAGGATTTAATTCAAACCGTAACCCAAACTAGAAAATTTCTTTCAGATATGTCAGAAGCAGATAGAACTGGTACCGGCAACTGCGCTGGTTTTCCTCGTATTTTAGTATGTCGCCTTGCTTTTGTTCTTCCATGACACCACAATTGAGATTCAAAAAACCGAAACTCATGTGCTGGCATGTATATGGATGAACGTTTGTACCCTCGTTATATTCAGACAAATTTAAGCCTCCCATCTGAGATAACTCTCACCTGCACCAAGTGTTTTCGATCCGCATTGGGTGTGATTTGGGCCCAGGTCCTACCCGCCACCTAAGTGTTGGATGATTTAACTAAATTTCAGAATTTTAATATGTTTTATCTGTAAGTGGCAATTTGTATTAATCACATCTATTTGCTAGTCAAAATTAAGCTCCAAAACACCTTTAACCTATATAAAGTCGTTACGACCACCTTCATTGACAAGCCGCATTGACTCACTTAACCTGCTCTGTAAACCTGTTCACGTTTGTTATTGCCGCTCCCAAAAGTCTTTAGGTTAAGTGAAAAAAAAAACAAACCCCAAACGAATATAAATGTCCTTCACCCGTCGTATTGATATCCGGTTAGCAGTCACATCACATTCCATACATGACTTAAAAAAAAGACACACACCCAAAATGTCTCCAACATTAGCGTTTATAAAGTAGAACTTTTGGAATGATAATCTCGAAAAGTTTGCAGAAAAAAGGAGAGGAGAAAGACCACTTTTGTTTTTCTGCTGATGATCGTCAACACCGGAGACCGGATAGGACAACAAAACACAAATACGGCTTTAGGTACTAAGCAAAAACACGTGAGCTTGCAGAATATTAAAAACACCTTTTCGTGTCCTGAGTTGACAATCCTTTGGCTCTTGAAATCTAAATCTGTTTTACATTTACGTTTGTTCGTGTTTTTTTTTTTATTTTTCGCCTGATAAAATGTGCACACACGAGACACATGAAAAAAAAAGGATATTAACCGATACGGGTGCACAAAGCGAGGACTACAAGTGTTTTTGTTTTCATTTTCCGGAAATGTTTATTCTTCATCTTCACCTCTTTGTAGTGTGTGTGTGTGTGTGTGTGTATTTTCTGTCAACTTACCTGACACGGTGCCTGGAATAAGTAAGCATCGCCAAATGCTGTACTCAAGCAGAATATGTAATCACGTTTCGGGTGCTCTGGTATGGGCTGCATAATCGCTCCGTCGACGATAATTAAATGCTTTGGTGCCGCCTCTACAGAACGTCCTTCGCGTGAATCGCACGGATAGAAGAGCAACGTGGTTCCTTTTAAGCACACCCAATATCCTTTCCAACCGCGCTTTCGGGCCAATTCGATTTGATGTTTTTTGCGGAGCAGCCATTTCTTCACCGATAGGAATCTATTAAAAAGGCAAAACAAGTAAACACACACATGTTAGTAAATGTTTGCGAGTTGAATATCAAGGAGTAGTTGATGTGGAGATAGTGTTTTTCATTTCTTGTTCGGGTAAGCCGAAGACGTCGATTATAATCTGCTTGGATGGCGAAATGAAGTTCGCGCAAGGAATATGGAAATATCCCTGAAAACTATTCGAAATGGATGTGCACTTTTGCGTAGGATGTATAGTTTGTTTAATTTTATTTATTTTTTTGTTACATACTCGTAGTTGAGGAACGCCGAGTCAGCATGGCTGCGGACAATCTTTATACAAAGGCATTTGCTTGTTTGTTGGGAGGGGTTGCTAAATTCGTTCAAAAAATCGTTTTAATTACACACAAATCATCTTGGCTGCCATTTTCAATTGGAAGGCGAAACAATCTGATGAAAGGATTTAGAGTCAAAAGGGCAGCCGATTAACAGAATGTAGTATGAAAACTGAAGGATACAGTTTTCTGATTGGATTTGAGTGCGTTCTTTCGCGAAATGTTAGGCATGCTTGAGACCTCTGAATAGTGCCAAGAAGGTCAATATTTGTGATACTTCAATCTAGCTCTGTAAGAGTAGGTACACTATTTGTTATTTAATGCTTCCTGAACGAAGTTCAATTCCAATTGGTCAAAGCATTCTAAGGCTAGGACCTAGAAGGTGTTCAGTTTCCAGCTTACGTGTCTGGACAGCGGATAACAATAAAACATGCCCTATATCTTAAAAGCGATATTTCCCAATGCAACTGTCAAAACTGGGGTCTATTTCGGGAAGTAGTTTCTAGACCTATTCCGGTCAAACACCTTGGAGTGGAGTCGGAAAAAATATACACTTTTATTACAGTGACGATAGAAAGGCAAATTGAAAATGTTTAAGTTGTTGACTCATTTCAACTTTTAAAAGCATAAATTATAATTCCCTTCTTCGAATGCATCCTGCAGCAGCTGATTATGAGCAACTAATCTATGAACGTTTAGCTCTAAGTCACATGGCACCATACTGACAACGCCCTGCTCGGGCATCAACGAATCCAACCACTTTAATCGACTCACACTACCAACCAACCAGTATAAATAATTGGAAAGTTTTCTAACTCCCTGCTAGCTATTTCTCTCTCAAATCCCTCTACATCCACTTTCTACATGAGTCCCTAAATATAGTGGCTCCATACACATTCTATTTGAAGTTGAATACTCCTATTCGATTACTTTTCATTTTGCTTGCCCTTTCCTCAACGTTCCATAATTTGTACAGCGTGTGTGTATCGTATATACTGCATTTAAACCAAACCACTACCCCATTTGATTTCTGATCCCTACTACAAAAGAAATGAAAATCCATTATCACCCTAGTGTGCGAAAAAACACGCATCCAATCAAACTTTAGTTGATTCTGATTTAAGATTGGGATCGAGGATAAGGATAAGTGTTTTGCGCGTGTGGATAAAATCGTATAAATCGAGGGTGAGAACTGAAACTTTTATACGTTCGTTCTTTGGTCTCATTTATTTGTCCTCGTGTTTCTTCTCATTTTTCGCTTCGTATTACTTTTGTTATTTATCAAATTGCTAACGAAATGAAACTAAAGTACGATGAAAGTTATAAGTTGGTTTCACTCACTGAGATACGAGTGCGATGGATGTAATACATACCCAGCCTTTCGTACAGCTCCGGTGCAGTTGAATGAAGACGCTGCTGTTCCAGTTGATTTTGCTTTGTATGGTGACGCCATGACACTTTCGCCATCATCTTCATCAGATACGGCTGTGGTTAAGCTCATTCGATCATCATCGGATATCTGAAAGAGGGGGAGAGTTTGTCAATTATAATATTTAATCTGTCAAAAACTCAAAATCGGTCAATATTTTTCTATCGTATACTCATAATTGCTAGCGAGCACAATTCATGTTTTGCATTCATGTTCACATTGAAGCCTCTTGATGATGAGATGAGTTAAGAATTTCGTAAACATTCTTGCTGGGACAAGCTGGACGCAGATGCTTTTATGGCCATTTTAAATGGCTTTTATAAAACGTTCGCTGTACATAGACGTAGAAATAAAATTTCGGAATACATGTTATGGACTGTACAGATTTTTGTTTTACGACCATTCCTTGCTTTAATGTCTCTGACGGGGCTTAACATGAATCGCAAATATACGAACGGTTAAAGTAAAGGAATACACGTGTTTGCAAAGTGTGTGTATGAGAACAACTTAATTTAGCGCTCTCATGAGACTATGAGCAAATGGAATCGACGGATTTTTGTGCCCTTTCGATGGTTTTATTACCGGCAGTTTTCTTTTATACTGCCTGCAAATTGCCTTCTATTAATAATTTAATTTGAATGGCTGTTTCTTGAAGGTTGGGATCAGAAAATGGTTTGGCATAATGTAGGCAGGTAAGGGGTTGTTTTTATTTGTTTCTTTTGGTTTTTGGGCTGCATATTAAACGAGTTGTCATATTGAGGTGAAGCCTTTAGACATTTAAAATCGATAAAGTCTTTTACGTCATCATAATTACACACACACGATTTTCTTTATTTTGGAGTTTTACCTTTTAACGGTTTGGCAATAATAATTGTAACTATATATGCCTTTCTAAGTGAAATTTCCATTTGATGAAATGGACTTGTTGTGCCTTTGACACCTCTAGATTGTTTTCTGCTGTAAGATGATGTAATTTTCAGAGTTTATATCGTGGTGAGTTGAGTCTTTACCTCAAAATGATACCTTTTTTGTGAAGCCTTGTGGACAGCAGACCCTTGGCCTTATAATCATTCACAACTCAAAATTTTTTTGCCATTTGCACCGTAATGTGGTGAGTTGAGTCTTTACCTCAAAATGATACCTATTTTGTGAAGCCTTGTGGACAGCAGACCCTTGGCCATATAATCATTCACAACTCAAAATATTTTTGCCATTTGTACCGTAATGTGGTGAGTCAAAGCACTAACAAAAGTGTTATGGTCGTTCGTAGCCCTCGTCAAACTACATTAGGGGGACTTACGGTTTTTTTTACAGACTGCAAAGTTATTTGGCAGTGATAAAAAGCCAATAACCAACCATCGCCCGCAATAAGAATTCAATAACTTCAAGATTCGTCAAATCTTTGAACCGAGAAATAGAATCAGGACCAGTATTCGAATCTGACTTGAAGTAAGTGCTGTACTTAAATTTTAAGCGTAAAAATGTCGCTTATATGTTATTGACAATCATTGTCGTCGACGATCTGCACGCAAACTAAAATTAAATTCCCTAAATGGCCTGTCAAATTGATTCAACGCCACTGAACCCAGCTTACAGAATTCCCCAAAGTATTGGGGAACTACTCCTATTCGTTAAAAAGTTAAACTGACATTCAATTTCAAGTAAGAACTCTTCGACAAAACTTATGTCTCTCCATCGCTTTGTTCGTTGATCTTGCAAACTCACAAGGGGTATCCTTTTAGCGATTTTTTGAACTGCGTGATATTAGTGTCACATATCGTCTGGATAATAATTTCAAAAATCAAAAACTTTTAGACTTCATCAGTTTGTGTGTACACCCCTTCGTCCGTTTCCTCGATTTGAATGTACAAAACGAAGAAATCACCACCAACAGAATAAAGAAATCATCAAAACTTGCCTCAAAGTACGAAGGTGGGGACAAAAAAAGTTGCAAATCCCTGCCTCGTGATAAAATTTTTTTGAAGTTAAATTGTCACTTCTTGGAGTGAAACTGGAAATTGCGGAGCGAAAGGATTTCTACAAATCGACGATGACGGCGGAAAATAAATGTATTCGTATTACATAACATTTTATGATTTCTTTTCTCTTCTGCTATCTGTGATGTTTTTTTCTGTTGCTGGCATAATTTTTCGCCGTTGGCAGTAGACAGACACCTCCACTTTTATCCCGTTTTTTGTTCAATTTGTTTGCTTTTCACTCCTTGACGTTCCAAGGATCTTCACGCGTTAAATTTTCCTCTACGCTTTTTGCTTCGCTTCAATTTACCTATGTACATAATATACATTTATTTATTTTTTTTTGTGAATAGTGTTTTTACCCATTTCTGACACACAAAAGTACCACGTATTTTTGTACATCCTTGTAGTGAACACTGGGAGCTGGGAGCCCAATCTAGAGAGATTTCTCATTGTCGCGTTGCGAAAGGGAGGAAGTGTCATATTTGGTTTAATGGTAATTTTTTTGAACTTTTTCGGTTTTTTTAAGGGTCTTCGAAGTTTATTGCCTGTCTATAAGCATGAGGTGTGCTCACTCATTAGTAGAAACTCATATTCGCATCGTATTCATATGTGGTTTCGTTATATTTGTTTCAAACTACGAGTGTGCCACTTTGCATCTTGGCAGAAGTTTTATGCTAGGTAAATGAAATAAATGTAAATAAAAAAGAGATCCACTGCTTGCATATTAATTAATTTCGACCTTCACTCCGTGCGACAATAAAATAAACGGGGGGCGAATTCTTCTCCCCAAGCATTATAATTAACTGGGAGTTTTTTTTTTTTCGCACTTTTTTCATTTATCTACGCTATTAATTAAAAATGGAAACAAAAATTCGACAGATCTTTTGAGATGCAAACATCTTCCTCTCTCGCTTTTTGCTTAATTGTAACATTTAATTGGGCATGTATTTCGCTGGAGGGAGTATCTTCTTCCAAAAGTATGTAATTGGGACTTAAATATGAATTTCGGCAATCGAAGAGTGCTAAACTTATTATTTTGTGCTGCGAGTATTTTAAAAGTAAATCCATATCCAATCAGGGTCCTACAACTTTTAGGTGTAGTTGTGTCTTATGTTTCAGCGTTTTGGTCTCATATTGATCAGATTCGAAGTTTGTTTTTGCAATTTTTGTTATTTTCCGCTGCCTGATTTTGTTAGGTAATGTAAATGTTTTCGACGAATACTTCTCAAAAACAACTATGAACACTTTGGTGGCAAAATTTATCTTCAAAGTAGTAGTGCCTGATAATTATTTTTAAATAAAATTGTAATTTCACAAATATCTTTGGATTCTCCGCTAATTATATTGCGCCCCCAAATTGGCACTCTCTCTTTGAGAAATTTGACAGTTCTTATTTAGTGACCTGGAAACTGTAAGTCACTTTTATTATGTAAGTACACAGAGAACTTTTATTTGCGTTTAAATTTAGGAGTTTTTGTTGTTTTTCTTTTTTTCTCAAAAAGGCTAGGAAAATACTTTTTTCTTGATGAAGCCTTTAGTGTAAGATTCAATGAATCAGACAGTGAAAATATTGGCTTTCGAACATTTTGATTTGCTTTTGTAGCCCACAGATATGGTGTACTATATTCAGTATCAAATACAAACGTAGGCTTTAAATACCTGAACCAGAGATGATGCAATTCTGGCACTTGAAAGGATAAATCGGCCAGAAAGTTTAAACAATTTGAAACATTGGCATGATTGAGAGCTAAATCTTACTTCCATGATGGAAACCGAGAAATTACTTTTACCTCCAGCTAATCGTAACTAGGGAGCAATTAATTCAAGAATCTTGTAAAAAGTCATTGAAAGGAACCTTATCTACTGAGTTACCACTGAAATCATTATCTGTTAATAGGCACATTGTATAGATACATGAGAATCAAAAATGTAAATATGTTCGCCTTTAAATACTTTTTACATGTGCTGCAAAATGTATCTAGCATTAATAATAAAGCAAACAGTCGGATGTAAATCGCAGTCGTGCGACCGATGCCGCAGCGTCACACAACTCATCCGGTACGCCCCAAACCAAAGCCCATCACTGCATCCAAATGCATTTACAAACACCAGTCATCGGCGACCGAGACCGACCAATGAGATTCTATATTTTCGGAACCCTCCCGAGAACCAAATATTTTATTCGCGTGAATGTTTGACAACGCAACCACACTTAACAAGAGTTCCTCATTAGATATTGCAGCTACTGCATATGGGCTTGGGCGAACAGACCCTAGCGCTTCCTAATAAATGCGCCAACCAACTTTGCATTTCTCATTACTGTGATGGCAGCAGTGGTGCTGATGCTGACCTTATTTCATCATTTTGCGCTCCTCCTTTGTCAAATGAATTTTGCAAAATTTAAATTTCGTGTCCTCGCGGGGTCATATTGGCGCCATCAGCATAGCTTAATGTCACTGGAACCCCACAGCGCTATGGTTGCAACGAAATACGAATGCCTGATGACGTCCGACTCCGATGTTATGACAGAGGCACACTATAGCGGATTCCATGACGACAACGACAATGGCCTACACTCTGGCGCAACTCAAATTTAGTTAACGAGAATTTTATTGGAGTATTAAAATTTTATTTAGCAATGGGGTTTTGGGGTGTGTGAGAGTTTGCACTCATCAAACCGTGCTAAATGTAAGATGGTCCACTGCAGATGTGAGCTTGCATAAATTTTCAATCTGTTTTGTGTATATCCGTACGATATGCGATGCAGGGTTGAGAAAGAAGTTCAACCCCCTGACCCTGTTTATCCGGAACATTGCATATTTATGCTTATCCTTGTGTAAGCATCGGTAATTAATGTTTAATCTGCAATTGCTTAGAAGCTTATTGTTTTGTTCGGGCCCTTTATCATGGCAAATACGGTCAGGAAAATGGATGAAAATGGGATCAAAAGGATTGAGCTCATAAGCTGAGGTTAAATTGGATATCCATTCATCGAAAAGATATCTTATGTGATAGGCCTGCCATACTTGAACCTGTTTGTCCGGCAGAGATATTTAAGTGGATTATCTCTCGGAAATTCCCTTATTGCTGATAAAATCAATGGAGGTTGATTTGGGAAATACATAGGGATGAACAATTCGTTTAAAAGCAATTAGGGTGAATGCATTTCTGAGGGGTTTAAGTTTCATGATATTATATAGACACAGGTAATTAGTGAATTAGATTATTAAGTGGGTTTTCATAGGTACCTAGTCTAGCATATAATTTTTATTTTGTGTACCTTCCCGCCAAATGGAATTCAAGCTCTGCAATGGTCTTCTTATGACTTCAAGCTACCTGCCATAAACGTGAGTGCAATTCTTTGATGTCCATTAAAGAAAATGCCAAATACTCGCACAAAAGCAGGAAAACATCAATACATTGCATGTGTTACCCAACCAAACCATATTTCCTAAGCGGTCTGTAAAGAACATATCGAAATTCCACCTTTAGGTCGAAAATAATTTCAAAGAGCAAACTGCACTTTCGTTTGCCCTCTTCTTTAACTCCCTTAAAGGGCATATCACTTTTATTGGTGGTTTTCCAACCTAGGGTATTATCAGTGGAATAGTTTCACTCGAAAAGCGTTCCCAATAGCATTGTCTGTTGGTGCGCTTTGCCCGAAAACACGAAAATGCTCTCCCGCATCAGCGCCAGCAAAGACTGTTACGTCTTCACTCCTGCACATATACAAAATAAATAGCTGTTAACCTGCTTTAGACACCCAAAGATGTATTTCGTGCCACCCCATATTTGCCCTGTAGTCACTATAAAAAAATAAAAATAAAGTAGTAGTGGAATATTCCGCATCCCACACAAACCAAGAGTACCTATAGTTAGAGAGGGTTTCCAGAAGTCAGTTAGAGCAAAGAAAGGAAGTGTGCACAAAGCACTTACACTGATTGGCGTCGACTTCCGCCTGACCCAATTTCATTCGAAATAGTGTGGGGGGAGATGATTTTATTTTTATTTTACCCCCACATTTTGGAAAAAAAAGGTAGGTGTGACGGATGCAAACTTCCGTCCGACGGAACTCCAAACTACCACGTAGCCCCAGCAGTGGTTATATGAATAAACGTTGAAAATTATTTTGCTTCTGCATGGGATTGCTTTGTTTTGATGAAAGTTATATTTTTCATAAATTCGAAGGACCTTCTTTGTTGCTTTCCATGAAGGTGACAACGTTTTCGAATGCACACAACTTTTGCAATCTGTCTCAATTGGTCAGAGTAGGGGAGGAGTTTAATTGACTATGCAGTTACCCATTCCAACTGAGGTGCGTGGGTTTGCTTTAAGGTGGTAAAAGGTTAGACTGGAATTCCCGCAAAATAAAGTGTGAGTCATACTCTACCGAGTATGGTCCTTTACAAGAGGATTTCGCAGTTCACAGCCGTTCTAATAATAATTCCTGCCACCCCTTTCAGTGGCATCGCAATATCGTCTTTTTGAAGAGCGTGAATTTATGAGTTATGGTGTTCAGACAAACTGATTTTGATTTGACAGTGGGGCTAAAAGCATTCGTCATTAAAGATTGTAATGCCGCCCTTTGGCTGTCGTCTTCTGTAAAATATCCCTTATTTTATATTTTTATGAGACGAGAAACCGGGAAACTATTTTCCAAAGTATACCGTTTCGTACACCAATTAAATGGTAATCCCTGTGCGTGGGATATTATCCTTTCGGGTTATATAGCTCGTAATAACTGAGCAATAACAATAAAAAATAAAAGAGGGCGTTTCGGCTAGTTGAGACTTTTCGTGTTATCCCTTCGGTAGCTGCCAATTAAGGGACTTGAATTTCCTTAAAGCAGTTGAAGTGTTATATTTACGCGTGAGACAAAAGCGGGTTGTACGTGCCCCCAGAGTTTCCTGAACAATGATAAGATGTTTTAGATAAGTTTTGTGCAGACGACAAGGAGTTGAAATAACCCGGATATTATTATCCTCTTCGCACGGTGACTGTCAAAGTTGCCAGAGGCAACTTCTGTTAGAGGCAATTTATGTTAAGAAAATTCAACTTGAGATACAATTTTACCGACGACAATCGTGACATACAAATGTTGCATTTGATATACACTCATAGGAAATTGATTGTACCTAGGTGACATTATTCTCCAAATTATGTCCAGAGTTAGATTTTGAGTTAGTGAACCAAGAACAATGTGAATATCGAATTTCACTGCACTTCTGAATTTCCATTCATCAGAAAATCATTTCCCTGTGAAAGAACGGCACGCTTGAAAATATTTGCCATTTTTTCAATTATTTAGGTCAACCCCATACACAAACTGTAAATACAATCCCCCACTGGATTGCTCTACTCTCCCATAGCCTGATTCTGGGATAAATATCGTCCTTGAGTTATACAGTATCAGTACAAATCCCAACATGTGTGTCCTCTGTGGACAACTCTACACCCCCACGCAAGGAATTATTTTCAATCACTCATCTGGTAAAACCTCTACGTCTGATTTCGTTCACATACCAACCCTGCATACATGCTATACGCCTCATACTTATGGAGGATTTTTTTCAAATAAAACCCTCGCCCTCCTACTGATGACATCCATATATCTAAAAAGCTCTCGATTAGATTTATTTCCCCAGACATTAAAATTAATTTATAATACTTTGAACAAACTGCACACTACGCTACACTTAGAGTGAGAGTCGTAATAATGGCTCGCGAGTATAGGGGGCTGATCCACCCCTATCCATACCCATGCTAGGCAGACATAGGAGATACACCAGAACTCCGTTTTAAATTGAGTGATCATAAATTTTTATGAGGTTTGCGTGGAGCCGATATTTAGACTTAATGGACCCGAAACAGATTCTGCTCACTTTCTTCCTATTTGGTGTTTTTACTTTGCAGCCAGGAGCGGTTATTTTCATAGTCGCTACCTCTGCAGAATTATACTATCATAGTTTTATTATTTTCTCTGGATCAGCGCGACCAATGTTTAGAGTTCACTGACCTCGATGTCAAATTTTATAGATTCTTGTCCGTTTCGCAAATTGCTTATTATCCCAGGTCGATGTTTGGTTAAGTGAATTGAATTTGGTTTTTGTATTCCCTTCGGCAGCTGGAATAATAGTAGGGAACACGTGCTTGTGTTAGTACTTAGTACTTCGTGGTGGCGAAGTAAAAATTCCATCTAGTGAACATGAAGTAAATGGCTTGAGCAATTTTTAGCAGTGTCATCGATAAAAGGGATTGGCTGGCATTTAAGTAGGAGGCAAAAAAGTGATTGCTGGGCTTGAAAACTTAGCAACCTTTCCCACTATAAGTAGGTATACGCAGTGATGCGAAACAGACAAAACCTTTCAAGCCCTCTGTTGATTCAGAGGTAGCATAGAGTACTGACTATTTACATATGTTTTAAATCTATTTTTACCCGATGACTGCCAGTCCAAAAACTTTGTAATTAAATCGAGCAGTGCCTCTACTTGGTTCTGGTTGGTACCTTTCACACTCATTCAAAATAAATTTAACTTTGTTTTTTTTTTTTTTGTTTCCTAACAGAGAGAGAGAGTGTGAAGTCTATCAAAAACAGCCGATCGTTTGCGACATGTACATGGCACACCTTGAAAGAAGTGGACCAAGATCGAGCTGCAGCTGCAGTGGTAGTATTGTAAGCGAATGCATTTATTTTATTAAAAGCATTAATTACGATGAAAGGTTACTGATTTTCCCAATTAACTATTTTCAATTACTGCTACGCAGTTATATTCCCCAAGCCTTGCGTAACCCAATTCATTTAACTTCAACCTCGCCGGTGGTTGCGTTCGACGCCGTGCTTCCTCGGTAAATCGAGGGAAGAGTGCCGTACGGAGAGAAGAAAAACCAAGAGATTAAATTATATTTTTATAGTTTTATTAGGTATTGGCCCGCTGTCTATGGCTGGGCTGCGACCAATACTTTTCTTTCTTAGGATTATATGGATTCAATGTTTAACAAAAAAATTGGCCCGCTGTCTAGGCTGGGCTGCGACCAATATTGTTCTTAGTTATTTCTACTCTGCTTTGCTACCAAAATTCTCAGTCCCTTTATAGTGGTTTAGGGAATTCATCCATGTTCATTTGCGTTCCCCTCCAACACACATGTTCTTCCGCATTTCTTGGAAATGCGTTGCTCAACCATGCTGACGCAGTCCTTCATACCTTCGCGACCCAAAATACCATCGATATCGCAACAAGTCATTGGCGTTTTGCCCTAGCTGCGCAAAGTGCATTATCAGCATATCATTCAACAAGTCATTGGCGTTTTGCCCTAGCTGCGCAAAGTGCATTATCAGCATATCATTCACACTTTGCCTTCGTTACACATAGTGCGACCACACAGTGCGATATCAGCATATGTGTACAGAACTTGAAGTGGAGTTCCCTTGTTGTCCCATTACTCATATTGTTTATGGGCTCTGTGGCGATTACTCACATTGTTTATGGGTTCTGTCGGCAATGTGTGTGATATGCTTGACATTGACCCAGTGAGGCGACTTATTGGGAATATCGAATAGTATGCATTTTTGGTATGCGGTAATATGGTTCTGTGAGCAGTTGTGGTTGGCAAATGGGAAGTGTATGGGAATAAGTGAAACGCAGATGAACAGGTTATGTGGGGTACTACAGCGCTACTGTTTCGGATCCCTTCGGTGGGATATTGTACTTGTCAGAAAACTCAGTCGACTGTGGTAAATCTTTTTGTACCCATCTCCACTTAATTACATTAAAATTCTAAACTCTCATCAGTTTGTTTTATTTAAATGACTTGACTTTCTGAATGTGATTGAGTAAAACTTTTACTGTAAAATTCCTTACGGACCAAAACCTCATTCAAAAAGTGGTAAGCTTACATTCAATTTAATAAATTTGTTTGCATCTTTTATTACAATAGGTAGCTCGAGTCGAGATGAGGGTTTTTATAATAAGCAGTCAGAAAATATTTCTCCGAATTATTTGCAAGGCCAGCGAGCCTTGGATCTCACTTTTATATTGTAATTGTAATCATAATAAAAAAAAAAATACGAATCGAAGTCACAATTGAGAAAGCGGCTTAGGGCAATTAATTGAAAGAAAACAGCCACCCTTGTAGTCGGAATATACTGTTCAGGTCTACCCCACACAATTAAACACAAAAGGGCACAAATAAAGGTTGCAAAAATTTGTCCTAGGTACACGATAAGAAACAGATTATGAAATGTTGGGCAGTTACCTACCACGTCTAAATTTGTTTAAATGATATTTGTTGAACAGAATGAAAATAAGCGGTGACGATTGTATGTTTGCGTTTGTAGTTTGACTATCATATCAATAGAAAAAATAATAAAATAAATGCTGACCATTGTCATTCTCATTGTTAGGCGTGCATAAGTTTTTCGTTTTCCAGTTAATGCGCTCCCAATATTTGACGAAGTTCTAAATGCTAGTCAATGTAAGTAAAACAAATGCTGTACTCATGTATTGCATCGTAAGTAGACCGCCTTGGACTAAATTGGCCATGATGGAAAAAATTTCATTTCAGTCATATCATGTGTGGAAAACACATTCGAAGCCATTGATGCTTCAATCACAAGAACTTGACTCCTGGTCCGTACAAAAAAATTGTGTTTTTGTTGCAAGTTTTCGACATCGAGGTTATTAATGTAATGAAAAAGGTGCCTGTACTTCCCTGTCCTACCTACTCTACACTAAATATATTACATAAAATCATACGCCTCAAAAGAAAGTTCAAAAGTCTTGCTAGAGATAGGAGCCATCTGCTATTTAGATTGATATAAGATAAAACCCATTCTGATGCCTTTACAAAAAAAAAAGAAAATGGACTTACGACGACTGCACCCTGTATACGAATTAAATAAATTCACAACATTTGTCGCCATTGAGCCGGATTTGGTACGGAATTGACTGACTGGAAATGTCATATTGGCCCAGCCAAAGCTCATTGAAAGACCTTAGACAGCGTTGAATCATTAGCTAGATTTGCATTAAGTTTCCTAGCAACTGGTGTAAGTTTTGCAAGTAAAAAGGACAACAGAAATGTTGATATCATCAATATACGTTTATGGCGTTTGCCAAGTACTCCACTACACTGATATAAGGAACCTCTAAAATCCAAGAAAAAGTCTCTTATATCAAGTTTGTTATAAAAAAATAGCTGATACCCATAAGAAACGAATATATATAATTTACTACACACAAGCAAAATCATGTTTCTTATATGCGTCTCTTATAAGCGATTTCTTCTTAAATGAGTGGGTACTTCTTCTTTGTCCTGATGGATGACCATCGTTGGGAGAGGCATACATCCTCAATGCATTGAACGGAGCACCTACCACATTAGCAATTTCTTATATCAATTAGAAATCTTCTCCCCACGAAATGGGCCGCCTCCGTCATACTAATCGACAAGAAGTACCATTAAACCAATTTACTGACGAAAAAAAGTCCTTTAATTATGTGCGCGTCTTCTCATTATTTTAAACAATAAAAAGCCATTTCTTGCAATTAACAAATACAAAAAAAAAAACATCAAAACGAACGGAAAAAAAATCCTACGAGGATCTTTTATCACAAGTCCTTCATCATCAATGGGCGTCCCCTCGATGAGAGCCCTACACAAAAAAAAATTGAGTACGCCAAAGTAATATTCACGTAATTGTTCGCATGAAATATTATACAACATTTTTTTTTGTCTTCGTTATCCTTTTTGATTACATTGAAAATTGACTTTAATTGCGTTTCCTATTTTCGCGTTACACAGTACCTTTGTTTTTTAAGAGGCGGTGCTATATTTTTTTCAATTTTAAAATAAAAGAAGCGCCAGCATCATGCCCGTGTTGGGCTTAATTTCGATGGCAGAGAATAATGCGCGCATAAAGGCGTACAAGCGTCAGATCGGTGTGTACGTGTGTATAACAGCTCTTACATTTTACGAAAAAAATCTATTTTCCAATTAAGTATTTCAACGGCATTTGGTTTGGTGTTAATTAAAGAGAAATCCCTTTAAAGCAACGCAGAAGCAACCTTTCTAAATTAACCTTATTTACGCGGCCGACTGCTATGCGAGGACATTGCCAATATCCTATTCTCAACTGAATTATAGATTATGTCCCTTGAAGTATGGTATTTGGTCGCAATGCATACATGGATCTTCTGGGACTTAAATTAAATATTCCTAGCATCCTTTTTCGATCGAATAACATGCGCCACAGAGCTCACTTCATAAATATACAATGGGTCAGTCTGTCGAAAGACTATGATGAATAGTTTTGACATGTGGCCAAAAGAAACGCGATCCACATTACCTACTGTCATTTTGGAGTGGGGCGACCGACGACGGTCTCTGAGCCGCCTATAGCTGATTTTACTTGCAACCCTTCCATATAGATCGCCTGTTTTACGTTTTCCGATTGCATTTGAATTGAGCTCAACGAGATGGGCGAAAGATATCCGCATACTTACTCAGGAGCAGTACTCGTCCGTTCCGTCGGACGTTCTCGTCCTCCTAGTGTATACCACCCCGTTTAGGTATAGGTAGCTATTGCTAACAAAACTCTCGGTATACACAACTTCATGTTCACCGAAGAATTATGGTTGTGTTTGCATTTCCACAGGGAGGAAAATTTATTGAATAAAGTTTTGACGCAGAAAAGAACTACTGTGGTAGTGGTGACGGTGATGGGGCGAAAGGACTGGGCAAAAAGAAGTATTATTAAGGGAAATTGGAAAATGGCATTTTTCTAGGTCTCCCTCTCTGTTCTCATTTTTAGTTTCTGTTGCTGACGTGGCTGGGGGGATGTTACCGTCGGCCATTGGAAAAGATAAATAGTTTTGCAACGAGTACATAGCAAGCCCGATGGAAAATGTACACAATCCTTACCAAGGATGGTTTGGATAATATGAATGTGTATAGAAAATGCGGAGCCAATGTGAATAATTGTTATCCTGGGTGCAGTAAAGTGAGAGGCGATGAAGCTTGAATTGTTTTCTTTATTCTTCTTTTTCTATTATTTTTTTTTCTGAACAATGTGCAAAGATTTATGAAAGAACCAGAGGATACTTGCTTTGCTCTTGAATGAATACAGCTCGGCCGGAGGAGAAGAAAGTTTATTCTTGGATTAAACTGTTAATACGAGCTTGGGTGTAATGACAGGCCGGACATATACTGAACAATGGTAAAAGAAAAGTGAACACATTTGAAAAGTTAATCCCTATTGAATACTTCTATTGTGTGGATTGGGTTCTGTTGAGGTTGAGTGTTTCTGTAAGGCACCTGTGTAAACTTGACTTTGAAACAGTTGTATGGATTCAAGAATAGGCGTTAGCAACATTTCCATTTCTTAGATAACAGATTTATGGTAGTTGGCACATCTAGATGCTGTATCAGCGGGAGTGACCAAAGCTCCAGTAATAGTTAGCAGAAAATTCAACTTCGCCCAATAAAACAATATAAAAGTGCAGAAAATTTATGAGATCTTCGACCAACGCATAACTATATTCAAAACGAGCATACCCATAGTCCGTACACTGGAGCAACGGGCTTTGATAAGTATTTCCGTTTCTAGATATAACTCGGCCCTCAAATGTTTTTTTAACAATTCAACAAGCACTATCAAGTTGGAATAGGTATTAAATTGTGTAATCTATTTGAACAAAATGTATATAAACTATACATACCCGGGTCTTCCTATGGGCTATTTCTCGATTCCTTACACGTCCAAGCCCCTGGACAAGGGACAAGGACCAAATTTCAATAAATTGCAAGTGAAACCTTTTCTTTGTTATATGAACTCACATGTAGTATAGTCATAAGTCTTCTAATGATTAAATGATTAAAAAAAAAAGAAGAAAAAAAAAGACTAAGGCCATTTTTTAAAGTTGCTTCCTGGGCAGAGCTTAAAGACAACCCGATTAGGCAAAGACCGAAATTCTAAACACATCAGGATCTCGTTGCCTCTTGACTTTATGCAAAGAAAATACCTGATTAAGAAGCAGCTCGCTTGCACCTGAAACACGTTTCTTTATATTTCTTTTTGAATAAACAACGTGACTTAAATCACTTGTCAAAATATTTTCAATGAGAAATTGAACCCTTTTGGTGCTACTCGCACGTGTGCAACTCATATTCAGAAGATTCATTTTCAAAATCTCACCGCTGTAAAGGTAATAAGCTTCTTCCTGGTAATTCAGGTAACTGGTGCTGCTCACCGTTACCTGCTTGGCTTCATCTATCAAATGAAATTCCTTGTCAGCAGGCAACGTACATCACCTTGTGTGCTCCAGCACTAAAATGTGTATTTCCTTATAAATCCACACACAATAAATTCAAATTCTCCCACACAATTCTGGTTGAATTGTGCATCAGCTCAAGTGCACGTTATTCAATTTAGGTTTCGCCAGAAAAAAGTCTTTGACATTTCAATATGCATTGTTATGAGAGAGAAGAAAACCCTAGGCCAATTTTGAACGTCTTTTGAATATACGAGCGACTGTATCCCCCCCCCTTACCACCATTCACCGAGACCGCTCAATACAAAATGTGTCAGAAACTATCATCCGTCATGATTAAAATAGCGGTAGCTATGAGTGCTCAACATTTGACAGTCGAGTTTACATCGTAGAACAACAAAAGTAATGTTCTCCTGTAAGCTCGTGGTATATTTCCTGTCAAAGTGAAGGACTGCACAATGCATATTACACTCAATGATGGGTGGTGGGTAGGTATACTACTTCTGCGTGTGCGGGTATAAATTCAATTTGACAGGAGGAAGCAAAGAGGGCTACGTATGAAAAGAAAATGATGTTTTCATTAGAACGGATACTCCACAGACAGTTGACACACATGCACCGAACATCCTCAAGTGAGGTAGGTATACCAACCTACTCGTATATTCCATCCCCCGCCCACTGAAGCTACACCATTCAATTCCAATATTCATTGAGCTTCTCCCCAGTCAAGGTGAGGTCGGTCGGTCGGACATATGTGAGCTGTAAATATTTTCCTTTAAAAGGACGTCATGGAAATATGTTAAGTGTATTCTTCTTTGTCGTCTTCGTGCATGCTTGTAAAGTGTTACAGTTCAGTTGAGATGGATTACTTAATCGTATTCATGGCCACACAGGATGGGTGGCTTTCACCCAGGGTGGTTATGCTTCTTTACATCTTACATATCCAAAGGCATATCCTTGGTAAATCACTGGATTCGCTGTTCCTCGTCGCCAGCTACCTATATACATATGTATGTGAATAAAAAAAGACGTTAAATCAATACCGACACACAAAACTGTACGTTAGCCTTTAAGCATTTTGAGGCGTGGTAAATTCCAATGTAGATATGCGTATGTAGTGACACTGTCGTCCTTTAAGATATAGCGAGGGTATGGTTTGTAGTACGAGTACATCCGTGCTCTCTTTAAATTGATGTAAATTTGTATCCTTGACTTAGATTTAGCATCACATGCTGGATGTATTTATTATTTCCTACTTCTTGTTTTTTTTTTTTTTTTTGTGAGAAATTTATTCCTGGAAAGTTGTACGATGACAACATTAGTGACTTGGGCGTTGGCTGTTCCTCTCAATGTTCTACTTTAATTTTTGTGGGTGAAGTGGCTGAAGGTAATAATTAATTTTTGACAAAAACCAGAAGTAAAGTCCTCCTTGGATAGTTTAAGGCAAGGCAAAACTAATCTATTTTATATTGGGGTTTTTCACAACAAAGAGGGAAACTGTTGCGGAATGGATGATTTTTTGTGAGTGGAATATTTTCAAAAAGGGTTTATTTTATCACACAGTACCATGGAGTTAAAACAGATGTTTGGGGTGTTGAGAATCGCAGGCAAGAAGCAACTTTAATAGAAAGCAAATGTTGCAAATTTTCTATTGAAAAAAAAAGGTATATCGTTTATAGTATAGCGCTAAGTGTGGAAAATCAAGTACCTACATAGACTCTACTGCTCTTCAAATACGAACTGTTTTGTCAAAGTTTCCCATCACCGTTAAACTTCGTTGAAATTGAACTCAATTTTCTCGCTTATGTCAAGCGTGGCATTGTTGACATAAGTCCCTGACCTTAAACTATTTATAAGCTGTGGATTTTCTAAGCTACGAAATTGAAAAATTTTACAACAACTGATAAAGCATTTAAAACGAAAATTAGTCTCATCGCTGAGTGACGAAAATTGCGAACTAGTTCTGTCGAACGTGATGCCTATTCTCGAAAATACTGTTCAATAATAAAACGTATATCGCTCTATTTTGAATAACCCTGAACTTTTAGCTGTCTATTATTTTTACGTTGGCAGCACTTTACCCCACAAATAGAACATTTAAGGGCACCTTTAATAACGTACTTGAGTCGTTTTGGGATCCATGTATTTGAATATTACAGAAGAAGCATTAGGATCTATTTTTTTTCAAAAATCAGACTGGAAACGCTAAAAAAAGAAAAAAAAAAAACTGAAATACGTTAGGACGAGTATGACACACGAGCCTTAAAGCAAAAAAGATAGACCCAAGTCTGGGTATGGATGCCATATCAAATGACAGCCTCAACTAATTCCACCGAACTGAGGGGTGGGGCTTAACATTCTACTAAATTGTTTCTTTACCTTTCCGTTTAGTTTCGGCTTTAGGCAGTCGAAAATATTTAAAGTCCCTGATACCCCCCACGACATAATATTCTTTCTTATGATAAGATTTACATTACTTTTTTAACATGGCTCTGACCGCATAGTTCCAAAGACACACAATCAAATTTGTATTATAAAACCATTTCACTTCTACTGATAAACCAAACGAAAATAAAAAATAAAATCTATTTCCTTGATTGGGCCTACTTTAAGCTCCTGCTGGACTTCGAAACTAGGTGACGGAAATGCCCGCAGAAATAAACACAAAACAAAAATACCCCAACAAATTATATAATCGACTCATTGCTTGCAAAGGACTAAGGAAGGCAGTGCAGTAAAAATATACCGCTGCTTATAGTCAGCATCGTCCCGACAACCTGTTTCAACTTTTTGCTTTTAATACGTTTCTTTTTTCTTCTCTTTGTCAGTGTCAACACAGAGTAATATTTTCCATTGAACTATCATTTCCGTTTGGGTGGATGTGGGTGGGTTGTAGTTCCTTAGCAACAGCAACACAGATTGAAGCCGGCACCAGTCAGTAAAGTTTCTGTTCGACCATCCCTTAAATTATTGGAATCAATTTACACCGGATGTCGTCGATGAACAGAATGAAAGGAAATGTATGATGTCCATGCTAAAAGATCACAAGCTTGATATACTGTCTGGAATGAGGTATAGTAGAACAGAGAAATAAATGGCAAATCGATTGATTGATGATAAAAAGCCAAGGGGTGCTGATGTCATCTCACCTAATAGACCGTCAGGTATGCCGTGTCTAACTTTGGCATAATGATGTAAAAAGCAAAAAGGAAAATCTAACCTCGCTATTTATGGAATAGGTGGAAAAAAAGTTGAATGGGGTGGAGCGAGGGTGGGAAAAGTTATTAACAGGCTGTCATGGTTGATTACAAATTTGCAAACTTTACAAATTTTGCGGAATTTTATTTAAAATGTATTGATATATGGTACACCAGTATATTTTCAATAAGTCGTTTCAAATTGTTTTCAAACTTAACACACATCTCTATCAAACTTAACTTACTCCTCGATACGTGGAAAGTTCTGTTAATTTAATAGCTAATTCTAAAAATTCTGATTAAGGTTCGAAGTGTGAACAGTGGTTAGGAAAATTAAATTAATAGACAATAATTAAACACAGCACAATTTTATTCAGTCAAACTAATTGCAAAACTAGCGTGACTAGCCTCGAATTGATGGATTGTCTTAAACTTTCAAATTTATTCCAAAACCCACGACAAGAGTTTTGCTAACCGATTATCTCCTACAAAACTTGCAACATTTTCGAGGACTCTTTGCTGTCTAAAAGTTCCCAGCAAAAGACAGTGGCAATCAATTGATTGCCCTCGATCTACAGCACAGTCTTTAAGAATTATCAGATATCCTTTGAATTAAATATTCCCCACAAATGATCCAACATCATTTCAATACAAATAAAAGGAGTGATGGGATGATTTTTAATTGCTTTCCACATTGGCAAATGATAAATGTGGGTTACCAGAGCGGGGTGGTTGAAGTCTTCCTCATCATTATTAATATATTGAAGTGTCCTTCGAGGATGCTCTCGTAGAACTCGTGTGCCCTCATCATCATCATCATCTCAATCATCATCATTCAACTCTCGCTGGAATATTTGACTTTTTTTTATTTCGCAAAAGCGGAGTGACAATAAATTTAATAGAATCCTTAAGTAGGATATGCTTCTCGCATTCCATTCGCATGTAATTGAGTCTCCCATTGTGTGAATGAAGTGTTGAATTCATCCCTCTGTGGATGACGTCAATTTTGAACGGTTTATTTTTAGGGACGCATAAATTAATCAATCAATTGTACTTTCAGGATGTCTTCCCCTCAAAAGGATGTCTCTTTCTTTATGGTTTGTTTTTACTTTCTGTTCCTAAATAATTTCTTCGGGTATAATATGTAATTTAATCCAATTAGGTGGAATTATTTAAATTTTTTACTTTCGATAACCAAAAGTCAGACGGCGCCCGTGCTGGGAGCATTGATTAATTTATTAAATGTCATTCGAAATGTGCACCTGTTTTTATGTGGTGTATGGAGAAAGAAGAAGAATTACCATCCCACATCTAATGGGAAATGTCTTTGGAAAACTCGTTAAAAAATTAAAATCGGTTTAGTGGTTTTAAAGTCGAGAGCATATAGCTGTTTGCACGACTGACAGACGCTATAAATTTATTTACTTTCATTGAAATCCATTAAGCGGCCCTTGACTTAGTTTTACATTGTGTGAGCGCTGTTGAAGATGTTAGAAGCCCTACGCCATTTTGTTATTTATTCAATTAAAGTGCTTGCAGGCTTGTGTTGGAGCATAGCATTTAAAACTCAAGAATGCGTATAAATTCTGATTTGGCATGCAACTGTAAAAGGGAGTTATAACGCGCAGGAACGAGTGCATTTATTCGGGGGTTTTGTTACGCTTGGGGATCTGTTTATTTTACGGGGATATGTTAATTTGGGCGGTCAATTCATATGGCATTAAATATCTCCAAAATTAAGTGCAGGGAAAACAAAGATAGGGTTTAACAAAATCATTTATCATGCTTGTCGAGCTGAACTTCCATTTTTATTTCTTTTCCTTATTTACAGGTCCTGGGAGTATAGTGACTCTAAGAAGAGGCTTTGATTGTGTTTTCTGACAACAAGCTGGCTACTAACTTTACCAGCGGACATAATACACCTAACCTAAAAGACAGGACAGTCAACAACATTTTAGAAACCCCTGTAATAATTATGCAAATTTTCTTCTTAACAGAAGTTGGGTACGTAATCGAAGTCAAGGAATCCAATTTTGAATAGGACATTGGTTGAGTTGAAAATCTGTGGAACTATGACAACATGGCGTGAGAACAAATGACGAGCATCAATTATATCGTGTTTTTTTTTTAAGGCAAACATGGTGAAGCTACAAAAATATGGTTGAGAGCATACCGTGGCGTGCAAACTAACTTCTGGTTCTGATATTAGCCCCCTTTAGATTGCAATTCATGTCGCTAAGACAGAAAAAATATAGGAATCCGAAAGCATTTTGAAAGTGAAAATTTGGGTATAGGTGACAATGTTCCCAAGAAATAAAAAAAAGGTTAAATGATATGAATTCATAGCTTCCACTGACCTGGCCAACTGTGGAATATCAACTGATTTAAAAGCTCTAACTACATATCTGCATCTCTTGTTCTGAATAAATGCTGTCACATGAGCGCTCAAAGTACGTATCACTGCGTGCAACTAGTGGCTAAAGAGTAACCATATAAATGGCGTACACTTTTTCTGGGCAACATTGAGTTGCCTAATGGCTATTTGTCGGCCATTCACTGTATACCTAATACTTTTTTCAAACAAAATCAAAACTCCGCATGATGTCATCCTGTACAAATATCTGCATGAAAGCAATTTGTTTGCTCCTGACCTGATTAGTCATAAAGCGCCAAACTTCCACTCGCTGTGATAGCTTACCGACTGGCAAGTCTGCTGCATCCATCTGCAAGGCCGGCTATACAATATCCCGTCGATGTATCAACACATCACAAAATCAATAGAGAATTTTCATTAAATGACGCAAGTGAAAAGTTTACAAGTTTCGGTTTTTTTTTTGTCTGGTGATCCCTTTCTTCCGCATAATATCTATCATCCACAAATTTCAATTTTACTACATCACGTTTTTTGATACCATCGGTTGTAAAAACTATAGCACATTCGCCATCTGTTTCTCGGTACTTTGCCGGATGGTAGGGAGCTATACCACACATTCCATATGGTTGAAAAAAAGGCGAAATAAATAAACATCTCTTCTTCCATCAATTTCCCACAAAGGAATTCAATAAAAAAGCTGCAAAAGGGAAGGCAAAAAATAGTTGATAGCGTACTAAAAGGAATTAATAAATTCGCTGCCATTTTTCAACGCCACCACTGGAGGTTACGACTACTAGTACGAGCACTGTGTGGAATGCCTAAAAAAAATATCAGCTACGTAGGTACTAGCACACTTGCCGCATATTCGGTCAGGGAAACAATCCATGAAGTTTCAAACTCTCATATAAACTTTAGATTCAAAGTATTTTTTTTTCCACATCAACCCGACGTGTTGAAGAACTAGTTTCGTTGTCACGTTTGACTGATGGGAATGCGGCCAAATCTTAGGCCATGCAGTGTTAAAAAAAAAATGCAGAAATCCTCCCAATATAACTTTTTAAGAGATCTCATCCCACCATCGCCTCTGCTGTATGTGACATCGGTTACAAAAAAAAAAAAAAAACAAATGCCATCAAATGCTTTTACACAATTTCGAGCGAAAAAAGAAGTTCCCTATTAATACGGTTCGGCGATGATGAGCCCGGGGCCCAACTGCAAGCAAACAGACATTTAGCTCACTAAATGGCAGTTTGTTTGTTTGTGATCGTATATGGGTTTTTTTTGTTGACCACTACCCTCCCGATGGGGGAATGATAAAAGCCAAATTAGAATTCGAAACGAAAAACTGCCGGGGATTGTGTACAGTACAGACAACAAGTGAAACTAAATATGACTCGTTAAGTCACACATGGGGGATAACGAATTTTCTTTCTTCCATTTGTGTGCCAGAGAAGAACAAAATAACCAGAGGTGGGACAAAAAAAATCGTTAACTGATTCCCTGGACGGAAAACGTGAAAGAATCAAAATTGGACAAAAAAAAACAGACTCTTGGCAGAGATGGAGTTTTCCAATTATGTGCCTTTTATGGTCAGGACTTTTTCGCGTACGAATGTGTATGTGGAATCCTTTGAAGTATTGTATTTGGTGCGGGGACTTTTTGGAATTCCATTTCAGACGGGAAAGTGAATGCTTTTTCATAATGCTAAGAGATGTCTGTGGTATATGCGGAATTGAACAGGTTTTAATAAGAAAACTGTATTTTGGAACATCGTGTTGCCAATGACTGCGTGTGGCGCAGACATATAGGTGGAGTTTTAGCACTTATCTTTGATGGTATGTTCATTTGATTAAACAACCTTTTTTCGACTGGGAAATACCTATCTTAAAAAACGGTGGTTTATGCTCGTCTGGTGATGGCTGGAATTTTCTTTGTTTGCATAAAATTGCTGATTATCCATTGACATATCTACAAATGTGCAAAGATATGATAGGTCAAGTGTTCTAAGAGTGCTTCTGTGTTCAGCCTTTCGAATACGGAATTTAATTGTAGGTCCTTTTCATTTTTATGTTAGCACCAAACTTGTTTTTAGAATGATGCGAGATATTTTAAAATATTGCATGCACGCAATATGGGGAATTCGATACTACATGGTTTTGAAAATATGCGACGAATATCATCTTCCATGGCCAGTCACGCACATGCCCTCTGGTTTCTTGCTTATCGAGAGCAGTCATAAAGCAATCCTGGATCGTGCTCAAATACTTTAATGAGTCCGTGATTTGAAATGAATTTGAAAAGATTTATTATGCCACCGAGAACATTATCACAAATCGATAGCCGGAAAAGGAAAAAACCGCACAAGGTAACTGCTTACCGTAAACTAAAAGCGCGACCCACTGCGTACATTGATCGCATTTGTGAAAAGAAGGCCTGTACAAAAAAGGCGCTCCCCACCGATCACTGCGTGTTTGCAATTAAAGTCATTGAAACACAAACAGATTATCTTAAAAATGGCATTTCTAGTTAGTGTGAAAAAAATCATCGCACTGTATTTACTAGCTGACGTGCGACTTTGGGCATAATTGGCACATGAATAGTTATAATGAATTGCATTTACAGAGTGGTGCATGAATATTAGCCCGATTTTGAAAATGCATAAATTTTCAACGGGCTATAATTGTGCAAAGTAAGTTTCGACATTTTCTCGGTCGAAAATGACAAAATTACTCTGTAGACTTTAACCAGCTGGTTGCTACTAATCTAGAACCTTGGCTGATTACAACTGATAAAGAGTGTCTTGTCTTAACAATAGATATTCAATCTTGGTAGTTTTTAACTATGAATGAATAGATACATAGTTAATTTGAATAAATTTTTTTTTAACGTTGGCGACAATTTTTGAGAATGAATCCTGAATTGAAATGTCAAACCGTTGCTATATAAAAACCGAAATCCTAGTGCCCTTCATTTTCTTCGGTCCTTTGAAATGCTCTGTCTAACAGCTTTGTTAGTATAAGTGTTTCAAAAATAACCATAAATTATTGCTCTAGGTCAAACAAAAACTGCCCCCGAATAAATTTGTCACAATGGCTAAAAAAAAAACGATGAAGAAAATCTACGAAATCTACGAAAGCCCTCAATAAATGTTACAACAATTCACTCGTATTTATGCGCTCTGAATGTAAAAGAATAGTGGTGTCCTTACTTCATTTGGCATTACAGTCCTTTACCTCAATAAAATTCATCGTGGATCTCATTCCCCTTGTGTAGGGAATTTTGTTAATATTTATATACGCCACTAACATCATCTAATTATTCAAGAAATTTTCATAACGAATTTGGACTTCATTCAATTTATTCCTTCGAATAACCATGACATTATGTTCGCCCTTCAGGCATGACCTCTGCTAAACACAGAAAATTTTTCATTACCGCACAGATTTATGTGTAACTCATTAGCTATGCATAGTTTGTGTAACCCTGAACACTACAAATTATATGCCAGTCAAAAATATCGAAAACAGAACACTAGCTGCGTTGCTGATGCGGCTGTTTTTTGGGCACACAACCTCAAAAGACAGTAATGCGAAATGATTTTCTGCGGTTTAACTACTGTCATTTCCCTACGGCAGCTTACCACAAAGTCCTTGCGTATACGAACATATGAGTACAAGTACGAGTACATAACGTATAACCATTTGACACAGATAACGAAACCGACCCAACCCAATGTCCGTGTGCTGTGTGCATCACAGCAGCGTTCTGGAACTGAGCTTGTATACCAAAATCATATTTGGACAACTACAGGCAAATTGATATTTCGGTGGTTTTATGCACCGAATGGGGTGATTCCCATACGTACATTATGTACATACGTATTGCGTGAAACGTTAAAATAATTTTCAAACTTCAGAAACAGAAAACTTAATCTTCGAGATTAATTTGGCTTTATAATTTCCGCTTTTGAATGGGACAGGAGAGTGGTTGCCAACTGAAGAGAAAGTGGATCCGAAAGACACCAATATAATCACAATGTGGGAGATAAGAAGATGACAGCTCTCTGTCAAGTGAGTTGGGTTTTGGGATATATGCAGGACAAACGAAAACTGTGGAGTCAACCTCAAGGCAATTTTCATTAATGAAATTGACTATTGGGTTGGACACTTTATCCGATTACAGTCACTTCGTCGATTGCTTCATTAAGAGGGAAGGACAGAACCCTATGCTGGAAAAAATAATTCCCTTCATTTTAGTTGCCTTTCTCTCCCTTTTTTTTTTTAATAAAACGTGTAGAGACGACTGTACGAAAGTTTTTTTTTTTTTATGTATAATATCCAAACGATTTGCATATAAATTTAACGAGGGCTATAGAGATGGATTGGAAAAGGTTTAGCGTTGGATAGAATTTGTTTATTTTTGTTTTTCGCTCTGCCCCAAGGACGAAGATTTTGGGGCCAAAGTAAACATGACATCAAGAAGAGGTAGCACATAATAATCAATGGAATCAATAAATGAAATTGATTGACATTTTATATGAGTTTACGGGATGTTTGCATAATTGTTTGTCTAGCAAATTTTCGTTATTGCTGTATTTGTCGGTGAGCATATGACGACGCTTTTGGGATTTCCATGATGAAAATTACACGCAGTAAATATTCATTTCCGAAATTGGGCAACGTTACATTGGATTACTCGTTGGCTGTCAAATATTATAACTAACCACTTACCTAGGGCAGTCGGTAATTAACATAAAGTAATATGAAAAGTGTCCTTACCTGGAAATATAAAAATATTTTCGTAAATCATAAGTTTGAGGGTAAGGAATTCATTTTTCAATAAGTAAAATTGTTTGTCTTTAAAAAAATCGTCTGTAGCAAAATAATGTCCGTGGGGTCATAAGAAAATATTTGCAAAGGATCTCGAGAATTGGCTATAATGGAGTATTGAATTCAGTGTCTTAAGTGCTGTCGAGTTTAAAAACTGGCACTTTCGGACTACCTTTAGCTGAAGGCACAAATAGGTTTTATAAAATGTGACCAACTATAGCAAGTTATAGATGCATGTATGTAGGAGTCACAATTTCAGCCGAATCACTTGAAAGACAACAAACTCGATTTTAAAATTGGACACCATCCTTTCTCAGTTCAATACCCAATCCAATAAAAAAATAAAATAAAATATCCCAGCTTGCTATTCGAGAGACAATATTCCCAACCATAACCGGCAAATACCGATGAGTCGACATACATTTTAATTGAGCTAGTAGCCTAGTCCATGGTCGAAGTATCCCCCGGCAGCATCCACGTCTGTTGATCATGATAATGAGATTTAATTCAAATAGTCGTACATCCTCCCCCAATTGCTTTGAATAGGCACGTGCATCATGTTCGTATAATCCAGACCGACAAAACGTAATCATTTCGAGTGCCAATGTCCCCGAGACATTCTAGAAGTCAGGCAAACAAACAGAGTCAACACAAACGGACATAATTTTAGAAAAGTCATACTGGTGTATGTAGATACTGATTATTTTTAGCATGGTATTTCACTTCCACCGAAACGCTAACAAACTGAATATCTTATAAGACTTCTGTCTAATTATATCCTCAGACGAAGACATGCGAATGATTGGTCCAACACCCGGGAGGCTTCGCCCAAGTCCATGTCTGAAAAGTTGGCTTAAAGTGTCCAGTGGTTTTCGCTTTTGCAAAACTCCGAACGCTTTTATTTAACTAAGACTCGCAACAAATTAAGTGAAAGCATCTTCAACGCAACTGAATCCAAAAATACATAGGTTTAGAAAGTTCAAGTTTGTTGGTTCTTCTTTTTCAAAAAAAAAAAACTTTTGTGCACCATCTACCCGCGTGTAGGTAGAAATTGTGTTTATTTTGTCCTAGATAAATAAACAGCCAACCTAAGGTTCCCAAATCGGAAGTTAGCACAACTTGGACAAGATGTTTGTTAGCATCAGTGGAAATAATGGCAAATAATATCACCTACTAGGTTCGTGAACTATACTACGAGTATTTACGGTAATTATACCCCAGAGATAACGATGGCAGACTTTTAAAATATATTATGCCGTGGGCCTGTATTTTAGTTAGCTCAAATTAAATGTTTAAAAGTTGCTGAACTCAAATCTAGGGATGTTTGCACACATTTTAATGAGATTGAGTCGAATTATTAAAATGAAAGGTAAACTCACTTGTTTCAAAGTTACTTTGCTGATGGCGTAGAAAGTCAGAAAAATTGGGATCGTCGGTTTGGTAACACTACACTCATTACGCTGTAAGTATTTGGTTTCATCGGAAGCGGTGGAGGTGGTTTCAGGAAACCGATATTTGTTTAAAAAAAGGTATTTTTAGAACCATGAGTTTTCAGGAATTCGAATATTAAGACTTTCATGGTCCCATCATAACATCCCCTATATGGAAGTTGAACTACAAAGTCGGCTCATGTATTGGTGAATTATGTTACCAATACGGAATTTTCTGAATTTTAACACCTGACATGGTCTGGGTCCCAGGTTCGACCCAGAAAAAAAAAACGAATTCCATCACAAGGTACTTTTCCCACTGCGCCACCTCTTTCGAACAAATGATAAACATTCGAGAATAAGACGGATCTGTTGCGACATCTATTTATTTTTATTAATTTAAGCTTCTTTGAGTAACATCAAATCTCCTTATCTGGGACGAATCCTTACACTTACGAAACCAAGTCGATTTAGCATTGCAGAAACGAGTTGATTTATATACTGCTCGTTGCTGTTCTGTTCGTGGAGGCTGTGGCTTCGGTACCCTCCTTTCAGATTGTGCCTTTAAGTCACCAAGAACCAAAATTACCCTTCAAATACTTCTTACGCCTCTATTTGAGAAGTTTATAGAATCCTTCCTCGATTAGGTCACTTTGTCTTCGGTGCCGCAGCTACCTCAAACTGGCTCATAAGTTCATAAGTTGCGCGCAAATACGTTTTACGCCCACGGAGGTTCGCACGTGCTTGTCTTTGACAAGGTAACCCATACGCAGCACACTTTTATGTCAAAAGCAGCTGAACTGTTAAAATGGCTCTTAAATGTATGTATAACTCCTCTTAATACTATTCCCATAATTTTGATGGATATATTTAAAATAAGCTTCCCTATCCAGTCGCCTTTCTTCTTTAACCCTATTATAATGAACTTTATTGCCTTTTATAATTTCCTCGTTCTTTTTGGTCGCCCTAAAAAGATTCCTTGCAAAAAGGGTTTCGGTACGCACCTCAGACAGACGCATAATGCCACAAGACAAATTAAATTCACGACCCACCACCTAAAGAAACTGAGCTGCAGAGATTTATGGAAATTTAATGAAACCGCGCCCCACATCAGATTCCTTCGCAAGGTATTTCCTTGTGTGAAAGATTCAAATTACGTGTTTTTTGTTGTTGTTGTTGTCTGCTCCTGGTCTTGGAGTTCCTTTTGTTTGCTCGGTCGCTTTTCATTTCACAGCCCATGTATTGGTGCGTGCTTAAATTCATATTAACAAACTTTTGCAGCATTGCAGAGTGAAGGGCTGTCATCATTGTATAGTAGTAAAATAAGAGTATAAGCAAAAAAAAAAAATCCCTGCGCAAAGAAGATGCTTAACAACTTGGAATGCCATTAGGTGACTCAATGGACTGAAGAAATTGTAAAAACAATATGACACACGACCAACCAGATGAATTGAGTTCTTAAACTGTCGGCAGGAGAGGGAAAGTTCCCGTTTTTCTTGTTCCCATTCCCATTTTTATCGCCCCGACTCTTATGCTGTTCCATACCTCGACATCTTCTTTAAAGAAAAACTTTGCTCCTAAGCGCAGTTAAATGGAGCGGAGTTAATTTAACAAGATTTACGATGAGCGAAGGCAGCTGAAGGACACACCTCTGTCGACACACAAACCCTCGATGTCGACAAGCAGTGTTGGAGAGTTGTTGTGTGTGATGGTGATGGAGTCATCACCATCTCATGGCTGCCAGTGAAGTTATGCTGTAGAAAGACGAAACCGTTTTTTCTTTCAAGCTTCTTTTTTACAAGAACGAATTTAAATTTAAACTTCAAACGATTTTCTGGTAATTTTGCTTCTACTTCAAAGTGTGCGGCTTGTACTAAACGAAGGGCTTTATAGTGCGGTGTTAATAAGGCACTGGCCTTAGTTCATGCAACTTAAGAAAGGTAAACCAATTTTAAATCTCTATTTGTTAACGACTTCTTTGATATGCGGATAAAATGCCCGTTGAATGGGGTATGTATGTGCGAGCTGCAACAGCTCCTTCAACTTCCATTTAAAATTTCAATAGCCCACAGAGCAATCAAAGAACGAAAATAACCTCTCTATACAAAAAAGAAACACGAATTAGGTATCCAAGTAGGTAAACATTGAAAGCACAAGCACTATGCACACCCCGACAGAAAGTCGTCCTTGTACCCATTCAAGCAGTTGCCATAGTCAATCTATTATCCAAAATCACACTCCTCAAATTAAAAGGCGAAAAAAGTCGAATGAAACCCAAACTCAGCCACAAAATCGCTAATCGAGCCTCAAAGATAGCGAAATGCATGTCAATAAAATTGACTACATGATTCCGCTCTTAATTTGGAAAGTTTCAAAAATTGTTTACACAGCAAGCAAATCAAATCGAATGTGCAAATAATCCAATGTACATAAAAATCATAGGCTGGTACCTATCGGAAGCCAATATACATACTCTGGAATATAAAAGAAAATTGATATATAAAACGAAACAGGATAAAGCAAAAAATAAGGAAAAAAAAAAATTGTTTGCAAATTTCACAGATGTATGACGAGGCCTTAACATCATCAGGTACACGAGATACACCGCCCACGCAGTCGAGGGTAGGTTTAGGTATTTCGTACTTATTTTGTCGAACAGCAATAATATGATTCCGGATGTATGTGTTTTGTGATATTATTACACGATGTCATGCATGTGTTTGATGCGTTGCGATATAGGCACTGCAAACACGAAGGTAATATTTTTGGAATTTTGCAGAAACAACAATGCGAGGAGTAATTGAAGCGAAAATTACATGAGTAATTGACAAAAATCGACAGCCTTTAAGTGTCGGAAAATGTGGGCTTTGAAAAGAAAATTAAAACAAAACTGCACGACTTGGGGTAGATCTTAGATCAATTAGATCTCGGAGTCGGAGTTTACTCGGCTTCAAATACTCCGAATGCAGATACTCAACCACTAAGCCACTAGTGGTTAATGCGGTGGACTAATGAGCGGGGACTCTCACGTTCGAACTCTGGAAAAACATAAAATGTCATCTTAAAAACGTTTTCCCAACAGCGCCACCTCTCGCGAACGTCTGGAAAACATCCGAAAGTATAACTATTTTGGGAAAGCTTCGCAATTCAGGCCCTTGAGACTCGGCTTAAAATTGTAGGACCTAGGAACGCTTTTGCGCCAACTATTTTCATAGGCTTTTGAGTAATCGTTCCATTTGAGGGAAGGTGAAAAGTCTTGTTCAGAAAATGACAAAATTCTATTTAGTTAAAGAAGCTTCATGACCTATTCTTACCTCCATGTGAAAGTTTTACTGAATCCTACTAAAATATATATTTTTTTACAACAGGGCCTTGAATAGATCAAGTAGATTATGCCAATTCATTGGGATTTTTTAAATTATATTTCCAAAAATCTGGCCAAGTTGGTTGGATTTGGTGCGGAGAAAGATCGAGAGTTGGAAGGGAGAGCTGATCGGCTATCTAAGAATGAGTGGGACCTTACGATAAGCAAACCAATTTCGAGTGTTGGGCTTAGGAGAACTTACTTAATTTGCCACCTCATATCGCTTCTTAGGAAATAAATGGACAAAGACAACCGTTTAGATATTTGAGAAAAATATCGGTTTCACTTGTCGGAGAATTTAATCAGCCGAAACATTCTCTCCTTTCGTCGTTAAATAAAATCGCACAGAATCGAATGGTTGTAAGAAGTTGGAGCTGCACCTGTAGGTATGGACCTGTTGTGCCATCTATTACTGTTAAATTTTTACTTAAATACGTTACACAAGTCAATGTAATCGTATTTATGCATATTTCAGATGTTGCTCGCCTATTGTACCAACGATCTAGAGTAGAGACGATCTAGTAAAGGAACAATTTCTTCAAAAGTCCCATACGATATTGAATAGCTTCTAAGTTGTTGCTTTAATAGATTTCCAAACAACATCAGACTAAGCGAATCTTTATTAAGTCTTTATACCAACCAACACTATATTAAAATAAAAATCCGCGTTATCTAGACTTGACAGCTTTTCATCGCCCGCAATCACATTTCATCTTTTTATTTACTTTGCTAATATTTACTGCTTGGTTAAAAACTTCCCTTAATTTCAAATAGAAAACAAAGCAGCAAATTACTCCGAAAATCCTTGTCTTCAATGCCCAAACATGTTAGATAGATATAGACACCAAAATAAAAAAATCATCTTCCTAAAAGGAACTCACAAATCAAAAGCGTACAACACAAATGTTATTACAAGGCAAAGGCCAAAGGAAAATAAATGAAGGAGAACAAACATTTTGCGACCAAATTAAGATGCTTTTACTGATTACATCAGCTGAACAAATTAATCCCACTGTATTTTTGGCTTAGGGTATGACAAACGTTGGGTCACCACATGAACGTCTGACAAACACCCAATGGCTGTATGACCACCCACGTTTAATCGTCGCGCTACCAACACAACCCAAACATAATCCCTCAAATTGAGGCGCACACAAAAGCGTGTATTTTTATTATTATTATATTTACAAGGACTAATCCGATTCCCTGCGACAATCGCCTCGATAAAAGAAATGAAGAGGCATTGCCAAATTATCGAAAGAAACCACAACCACCATCGGCATGACAAGTGTTTTTCCAGACAGTCTATTCTATAGGACGACAGCTGCGAAAAGAAACTTTTCACATCACATCGCTGTCAGAATCAAAGATTTAACATAATTGGGACAGAGGTAGAGGTATATTCGCGTCCAATAAAGCAAAAGTTTCGAAAAATACTGTAGGTACGTGTCTGAGGAATGAATTTGGCATTCATTTAGATTATTTTCTTTTTTTGTCAGCACATTTGAAGAGTGTCTGACGAGGACACCTACATAAAAAAAAAATATGCCATTGAAATCGTATCAAGTTCTCACTATTGGATATGACAGGGACATTCATAGGAAAAAAAAGTCGTTTCTCACCTTTTCTTAGATCCATCTCAATCAGGAAAGTTTTTATTATAGACAATCGGCATGTTCGTGAATGACACTTCATGGGGGTGAGTTTGGCGAGAAATATTTATTCAGGGTGAATGGACCTACTCGCTTGAGGGTTTTTACAGAGTGACAGCGGATGATGAGAATGTTTGTAATTTCTTATTTATTACTTTAGCGAAGGACAGTTAAATTTTAAATGGTTTTCTAATGAGATCAAAATCACTGAAAACCAAATTTGATGAAAAACATCTTCGTAGATTATGAAGGTTCAAAAAATTTTTGACAAAATATCGATTGAAAAAAGCTTGACATTAACTATTTTTGGGATGTTTTCAAAATTAAACCCATGAATCCAGTCCATGTAGCAAGTGGTTGGTGGTGATTCTGATTATATCTCATGATTATAAAACCCAATATCTCTACCACTTTATCACTATTTCGCAGAAAGTTCTCTAAAAAACTGCATTGTACTTACCGTTTTGGCAGTAGACTTAAATTTAAAAAAACCGTAGTCGACAGCCAAGTGGCAACGCTGATGGCTGCCCTCTTTAGCCGATTTCGATGAACGATAATAAGATTCGGCCCAGTGGCGGACTTAAGCAGAAGATGACGGACTTAATGGATAACATTTTTAGAAAAAAACACTCTCATTTGGGTTGAAGCACTTTATACAATAATTTGCCTAAACGACAAACCAAGGGGCTTGTCGGACTGACTCAAATCTTAAAACTGAAAATAGCCACTAATATAGCCAACTGATATTCCAGTTTCAAAATAATATAATCAAAAAAATGTTCGAGAGGTGTACCTACTTAGTTCAAAAAAAGCTGTAATTCAAACCAAGATGATTGTTGGCAAAATTTTGTTGCTTTTGTTCTCTCAAACAACGGCTCAATTGAAAACCCGGTTACAAATTCTCAACAAAAAATGTTAGGCCTGCCATTTTATGGGGAGCCTGTCTATTTCCCGCTTGCACCTGTTCAAAATAGCTTTTTCTCTTAGATAAGTCGTAAACGTCAAAAATTTACATGCTTGGATGTGGTGCAAATTTAAGACACACCAAAATTTACCACTTGACTCACCTTTCTCAAGAACCGTTCATTGCACTCCTTGGCGGTACCCCGCCAGTGTCTGTGGCGGTACCGAGAGTTGCCCAGTCGAAGAGTTCCGCGTAGTTGTGCAGCCTCGGACACTACCCGCCGTATGGTCTGGTACCTCAACCGATTGCATCGATGAATCGGTTTCATAAGCATTTGCGCACCATGCTCGGGCTCCGATTCAGCCCCAGACCGCACATTGTCATCGTCGTCATCCACCCACGCACTGAGAACACCCTCAACAAAATTGTACAACATTTGAATATTCGATTGCATCGGAGCCGAACCGGACGGAGTATCAGCGGATGGTGGCTTTATGAGTTTTCGATTCTGGCACACCTCCCGCAAAAGGTTCTCACCGAAATGCACAGTCTTGTGACGTCTGCGCCGCGAATTTAGCGAAGCGGCCGATGCCGACTTCATCAGCTTAGCACCGTGATGGTGGCCACCAGCACCATTGGCCGTTACATTGAGAACACTGCCGCTGCCGCAGACAGTCTGCTTCTTCGACTTGCTCGTAGTGCGTGGTAGCGAGGCACGTGAGTCACCGCGTGTCAGCGTGTTGGGTTGCGAGTTGGAGCGATACTGGTGGATAGTTGCCACCGTTGTGGTGGTGGTGGCATCGTGCGACGGATGACGCAAGCGATGGAAGTCGGCAGCTGATCGTGGCAGTGAGTGACATTTCGCAGCGTTGATACATTTTTGATTTTGACAAACCCTCTGGGGGCGGCACTCGCGACATGTGCTCGGGCAGGCGGGCGGCTGCTGGCGAGCCGTTGTTGTGTGCCTGTCATAGCATTCGTTGTAGCAGCAGTTTGGGTCGGTGCATATGGGTAGCAGTGGACAGGAAGGATCTGTACATGGTGGCGATGGACTTCTGGGAGCTCGTTCGGCCGAGGATGATTTTCGCTTAGCAGTGGCAGCGGTATTGCGAGAGGCAGTCATGTCTGACACGGTTGCAGATCGTTGCGTTTGATGGCGTCGGGAACGTTCTCGCTTTGCTTCGCGGTCCTTGGCTGAGGGTGGGGGCTGCTGCTGCGGCTGTTGCTGTTGTTGTGGTGTAGGTAGTGGTAGAGGTTCCTTCGCTGGCGGCGGCTGTTGTTGGTCTTTTGGCACATATTGGTATCTTTCCTTATGTGGCTTGGCGTAGAGCCGTTCGAGGTTCGGTGCAACTACTTCGCTGGCCGAGTGTCGAAGTTTGCGCTCACGCGCACGGTCGACGTGTTTGGGAGGTGACGGCTTGCGTTCTGGCTGCGACTTTCCCATCGACTGTAGCTTGTGCAAGGGGTACGGAGTCCAGTCGGCAGCGGAGATGATTTCATCTTCCAACTCACGGTCGGAGTGGCCCAACGAGTGACGTTTCTTCGGTGTCGTTGACGCGTCCTCTTGCGAATGGCTGCGGGGTGCTTCACCTCCACTTCCGTTTCGCCTGTGGTGCCGAATCGTGGCCTTGGGAATCGCGCCTGTCTCTTCCTTGGATTTTGAAGTCTGCAACTTTGTCAGCCACTCGACGATGTCACTCTTGAGCAAGGAGAACTCACCCGGACCGGAGTGCTGCCGTTGCAGTGGTTTTTTCAGCAGCTCTGTCAGCTCCTCCTTCAAGGACTTCGCATACGAAGTGGCGTTTGACTTCGGCTCGGATGCCTGTCGCTCCACCATGCTGCGCTTGCGTGGCAAGTGTTCCAACAACCACTCGGGCACCTCGTCTTTCATCACAGTTGCAGTGAGCTCGCTGGGACCGGACGAGGTACGGGTCGGCGGCTGTTGACGATCCAACCACTCGATGGTCTCCTCCCGCACCGGTCCACTTTCGGCCGATCGCGCAGAGTGCCTCTGCTGGGCCTTTCGATCAAACCACTCGGACTCGTGGGGCGCCACAGCGGAGTTCTTGCGCGAATGACCCGTCTCCTCCTCGGCACTCTTCTGCCGTCGTGGCGGCAGCTGTGGCGGTGGCAGTTGCGGCGATTTCTCTTCGATATGCTTATGATGAGGCACTGGCGGAGGAGGCAATGGCTGTTGCTGCTGCAATGAGGGAGGGTGGGCATGGGTGTGATGTACATGGGGATGGGAGTGTTGGTGTGCCAATCGCACCGACCCTTTTCGCTTGATACACTTTTGCTCGATGGTATCCTCGTCGCGTGCTCGCACCCGACGCGTTATTTCGAAGATATCCCCATTGATCTGGTGGTAGAACTTCTCCACTTCCACTCCACGATCGAACTCCTGCTTTGCGTGGCTGACTTTTCGCACCAACGGCGGTTTTGGCACACCTGGCACCACGTCCTTCTCGTCGTCGCCTTCATCAGACTCCTCTTTCGCCGCCGGTGGCAATGCTCGAATTGGCTTTGCAGTGGCTCCCGTACTCGCTTCCGCAGACTGCTGTTGCAACAATCTGTCCAAGGAGCCGTGATGCGTCTTTATCGTTGGGCCCAGCGGTCCCTCACCGAGCGACTGCAATCGACACTGGGCATTACAGATGCACGCGCCCCGCTGTTTGCTTCCAAAACGAAACAAGCTGCTCGCCAGGCCACTCACACCGCCACCACCGGTGGTGCCACCACCCCCACCACCGGCTACATCCCTTCCCGAGGCCGTTGTTGCCGATGTCAAATAGTTCCTTCCCTGAGAGACTGGCGTTATATCGACTATCACGCAACAGCAATGCAACGAGAAGGTCTTCTTATCACCGCCGCCACTAACCGAGTTATTGTTTTCACTACTGCCTTCACTGCTCTTTTGTGAGGCGGCCAGAATGAGTTCCCGCCAATCTCAGCTGGATATCTGTTCAAACTCCTCGCCCAAAGGAGTTGCAGCGAGTCAACTGTTAGTCTGTGAGCTATCCTCGATGCGGCATGCAATATCCGCACAAACATTCCACAATTATTTGCATTGAGCTTGTGTAAAACTATTTTCTCTATATCACAATAATAATTATTTTAACTATCCTAACTGGTTATTTTATGTTTATTTTAGCCTACGAAGTAGAAGAGCCAATTTCGATTCGATGTACACGAACGGATATGCAGCTTCTAACGACTAAATTTACGTTTTGTTAACCTAAACTGTGTTTCATCTGAATTTCCCATCGCGAACAATGGCCAAAAACATTTCTCTTCAAATAAAAATCGAACTGAACATAGATAAATTTTTCCTTTTTTTTTCTATTTAACACTACGTATAGTTTGAATATATATTTAAATTTTTTTTTTTATTTACAATCAAATCACAAGTGCTCAATTCTTTTCGAACGGAAAAGCATCCATCTACTCGTATGTACAGTTTAATTTAATTTTTTCTATTTACACTGATTATTAATTATTTACCCCGCTCACTTTATTCACTATTTTTATACAACTTGTGTACGATTAAAGCTCTGATTTATATTTTTATACATTTTTCGCAGGCACGCACAAACAGTTGGAGGAGAAAAAATGGGAAAAAAAAGTCGCAACGCAACAGAAAACATGTAACAGGACTCTGCTCCACTTCAGGTCGTCGTTATTGTAGGGGTAGTCCTTTTTTTCTTGCTCTCACTTTGTCAGAGGATTATTTTCCAATATAGTACACGTGCCAGTATTATTTTTACTCAACTTTCTGCCATATTTGCTTTTTCGCCTATTGCATAGGTAAACAAGAACTAAAACAAAAAGTCATCGTATATGTTTATGTTTTGTATTCTTAGTGTGACGACAACGACGACGACGACGATGACAACGACGACGGTATGTGGGTGGGTGGTTGGGTGTGTGTAGGGTAGTCGGTCGAAGAATGGAAGGGGCGGGTGGCACAGTCACAGCACTATATGCCTGTTTGTATGTATAACTGAGAAAGGATGTTGATTTAAGTGCGCTTTTAACACATATTTATTCTTTTTTCTGTGAAGTTGCTGCTGCTGCTGCTGTGCTACTGCTGGTGGCTGGAGCTAAGGACAGAAATGATTTTTAACTTGTTTTGATTTATCATTTTTTTTTTTGCTCACTGTGCTATTCTTTGTACACGCACACACACATTTCTAGAGAGGAGCACAATAAAACACAAAATCAGCGCACAATGGATTTCGAAGCGAGAAAAAAGAAACTTTCTCCTGGAAATTTATGTAGAGTAAAACACACTCGGATGGGGGATGTATCCTTTACTGCATCTATCTATTGCATATAGCATTCAATAGAGCGCACACAGCCGAGAGGAGGAAGTAACGTCAACGGAAACACGCCAGTATACCCCGGACTAGAGAGAAAACACCGATAAATATAGTAACAACTTTTGCGGGCGGACGACCGACCGACGTCAGAGCACGGCGGTGAAGGACATTCACAAATAATAAGAGGAAATCTCGAAATGAAAAGCAAGGACGACGAAATCAAATCAACAATTTTTTTTCCATTTTTCAAACTTGCACTCACTTTGAAAGCAGCAAAAAAAGGAATCAAACAGAAAAACAGGGATAACAAACTAGAGTTTGTATCCCGTGGAATTGTATTGAAAATTATATTTGTTACATGAAAGGAAAGGAGAAACGAAAAGGAAATCCACACACTTTCTAAGTTGTTTTTATTTTTTTATTGTTATTTTTTTGTTTTATGTGTGTGGCGCGTTTCACGGACGTTTTTTTATTGACGCACACAACACCCGACGACGTTCTCGCTATGACTGAGACACTCTGGCAACGTTATTTTTGAAATCGTCCATTTTGAGCGAGAGAGGGGGTCACAGTTGGGGATTTTTTTTTTCTTGTTTTTTTTTTTTTTTTATTTGTAAAGCTTGCTAGAGCAGGGCAGAAGTAGTTGTCCCACCCATATCAAATATGTATAACAGTTTTACAAGTAATTCTAGGACATCGTCAACAAAAAAACACCAGAGCGAGAAAGAACGAAAGTGTTTTACATAATTGGAGCTTTTCGGATCGCCACCTTACCGACAGCGGGCTGCAATAATATCCTGCGCAGTATTGAACGCTTACGTAAGCTTCCAAATAGAGAGGACGACTGTTATATGAAAGCTTAGCGAGGGATTCCCTTCCCATATGGTGTCGGTGGAAGTATGGAACTTTGATATTTTTGGAATTTATCGATGGAAAATAGGGAAAAATGAAAGTGAATTCCGCTTTTCCACAGCTTTCTTCAAAGCAGGGGAAACACGGCGACTTTCGCTCTTTTATTGCATGCACTTAAATTTTATGTATTTACTCTCTTATTGGTGTGATGAAGCTTTGAATGAATTTTAACCAAGGCAAGATGGAAATTGTTGGCCCACGAGTGAGGAGAATTTTTTTTCGGCATAAATTATGCTCTACACTGTGGTTAGAAAGAGTGCCTGCGACCAAAATTGTCTAGCAGATCATCCCAAATATGAAAAATTGAGATGAGTGTTTGACCTTCGATTTACAAGTGAGAAGAAACTTGTTAAATCTTAAAACAACAAATAGTCTTGGAAATTTTAGGTCTGTCCAAATTTTGCAATATTTTTCAAGTCGACCTCTTTATGCTGAAAAACTTAAAAGATGTTCTGCACTTCGATAAAGAGAGATTATTTTGTATGTTGCCCTTGCCATGACTAGTTTGCAATTGACGTGTGTTTGGCAACATTTTAAGTTCTTAGGAAATTACATTTTTGTTGGGAAGTGACAACACCAATTATAATTTATCTTCTTCGAAGGTCCGGTATAACTTCGACTGACAAACATCCGAAAGTATAACAATCGCAGGTTTTTTCCATGCATCCCAAAAATAAAAACTTTCTTCAGTAGATATGTTGGTTTATCGTAAGGATCGATTATTCTGTGGGGCAGTAAACAAAGATTAACTGCCAGGTGATGATTATTTAGCAGAATTTTAAAAACCCATCAAATACCTGAAGTTTATATTGACAAAATTGCATGGAGAGAGCTACACTAATCGTAAAAATAATGCAAGACTTCCTTGGGTAACATTGTTGATTGGTTGAGAAGAATTGCCTTTTTTGTAGTGATTGTATTTTATTAAACTATACTAACCCTCCACTCAATAAGCGATCACATTGTTTTAAATCTTAAAATAAATTCTTATACACTGCGATTCCTTTTGCATAAAACTGGGGAAAAGTGTACCAAACCATTTCAATAAAGGTACATTTTTCATTCAACCTAGAAAGGACTCCAAACTCTATATGATAGATTCTGCTTTCACAACTGTTAAATAAACCTTTCAAAGATCATATTTCCATACTGTCTTCGGAACTCATTGAAAAGCACTACCTGTATATTGTCACATACTTACCACGATAGTCATGAATAACTTGAAAACCATACGAAATCGACCTTTTGAAGTTACATACGGTAGCAGTATGAAACTCTTATGAGTTCAATTATGTAAACAATTTTATAACTTCCCATCAAACATCACTCTCAACTATGAATTAATACCTTCAGTCTTTTACGGTGCATAAACTATCATTTTTTAGATACATCTACCCATCGCCTATCCAACAGCACCTTCTACACACAAAACGCTGTTGGCACAAACATGGTGAAAACGAAAAAAAAAAAAAAAAAACAACTGCCAAATCGCTTTTCGATGTCGAAAAGGATAACCCAATTACAAACTTTTTGATTCAATATGCAGGATACTGTAAGTACTTGCAGAGGGATATGCATATACCTACACCGTATATCTATACGTGGATCTGGTTGAAGCATGGGGATGGTAGGTAGTGTGAGAAATTTTGTTGACTATAGGTATATTGGCATTGGTATCCGTTTCTCATCTTTCATTTTCCCTTTTCTGTTTTGGAATTTTTTGGAGTTTTCATTTAGGTATTTTTTTGTTTGCGCTATTCTTTTGGAGGTCGTCAAATCTGTACGGTATTGAAATTTTTCCGATTAATTGAGAGGGGGTTATTGGAGAGCTTTTGAATTTTATTATTTCGTAATACTATTGACCTGAAACAGAGTAGGGGTGGCAGCGATTATGCGGCGATTTTTTTTAATGTTTTTATTATATTTCCGTTTCTTTGCAATTAAATTGCAGCACAGTTTTTGCCATTTCCAAGGTCTACTCTCTTTGTTTTTAAACAGCCTTATCGTGAAATTAAGTTCACTAAATGGGGGAGTAATACCTAGGTCTATTCTGTAACAATAAAACAAAATAAAATAATAATTTCCAACTGCAATGAGAATGCTCAACGTTTCAATCAGGCAGACGGCAACGCCAACAAATAACTATATTTTACTATGTAGTAGTACCTACTTGTAAGAATACTATGTACAATGAAATAAAATCTGAATCTGAATATGAATCCTAGGTTTATTCACAACGATAGGGCAAATGGGCATTCAATGTGTGCTCATAGTTATACCCAGTGTTCCACTTCTTGAATGCAGGATGTTGTTTTGGGAAACGGCTTGAATTTATTTTAAAAATTGCAAACCAAAGCTGGTTTGCGAGCTTATAGCTGTAGGAGTGTAGGGGTATAATAATGTATTTAGTTTTTATAGGATAACTACTTTTTTTCACAATCAGATCGTTACCACCAAATCCTACTAATAAATAGACAGGACATTCAGGAAAAAAAGAACGATGGTGATGAGTTCAATACTTGAATGTTTGTCTAAGAAGGACGGTTTTTTTGCTGTTTTTGTGTGTTTTTAGATATAGTGTTTGTATATATTCAGCATTAAATTATTTTTGTTAGTTGGCGACTCGTTTAACAAAATGTAGTTTATTGATTTATACAGTGCCATAAATTCCTGCTCGTTTTTGACAATTGTTTTGCGTTACAAAGTTATTAGATTTAAGGAAAAAAATTAAGACGCAGTTATTTATTCGACTGATTAAGGATACTGAAATTAATAAAAACAAGACTATCGAAAAGTAGACAAGACATTCAGCCTTATTTATAAACCCAGCGTAGAGTCTGCCTAACTTTACGCAACCCTTAAAATGGCCTTACGCAGGAAAACGTGATTTATAAACAAAAAGCACTTCGCTTTAAGCCTGCGTAACTTTAAACGCAAAAATTTGCGTTTAGAGCCTGCGTAGAGCTTACGTAAATGTGTTTTTGCATCAAATGTCATTTGGTCGTCTTCGAATTGTAAACAAAACCAAAAAGTGAAATTAATTTTTGTTTATTCATTCATTTCGAATGCTGTGCAAATTTCTGCCAATGCAATTTCGTTTGCATGGAATTATAAGATTGAAATTATATTTAATAAATGAAAATATACTTCAGTTTTGTTGCATGTGGGGAATGTCTTAGGATGTGTGTGAATATGTTTACAAATGGCCTCCTGGCATTGGATTTGGCGGTGGTTGGTAGAATAGAAATAGCAATATGCATATAGGAAAACACATAGATAATATGATTGCAGTTTGATATTTCAGCAGTCCCTTCGAAGACTTTACGGAATTGTTTTAGATAATTTGACTTTTTATTGTGTAAAATGATTTCATTTACAAAATAATCACACTTGATGTCGGTTTTAGGGCAAAAAGGTAATAGATTTCTGTGTTTTCTGTAATAGTTTATCGAAATTCTTACCTATTTAGACACAAACCTCGTTTAGCAAAATTACTGCGGAAAAATGTTTATAAATCACAATTTCATGAAAGCCACGTAGAGGCTGCGTAAATATTTACGCAATGTTTAACTAAACAACGTCGTAGAGGCGTCGTAAGCGAATCTAATAAATACGGCTGATTGTGTTTTGCTATCAACCTCAGTAGGTAGATATCTAAAAATCTACTATATACAACTTTCGGAATATTTGTGTCAACATAAAAGACCTAGGAATTTAGTGCATAGTACTAAATTTCAAAGTTGTTAGTAAAACGTTGAAAAATCGCAAACCAAAAAGGTGTTGATATAGGAAAAGCTAACCACTACCTAACTACCAACCCAAATATTATTGAAAACATACCTATCAACTGATGCGGGTAGAGAATAATAAAACGTAGCAGTGGGTCAAGTTGGTTTGGAAAGATTCCTTAAAATCAATATAAGGGTACTAGCTGTTAAAAGCGAGATCTGTTAGTCATATTAAGAACTTCACAAAATGGGTACTACAAGCTGACTGCGCATAAGACCCCGAATCATATAAGCTTCCAAAAGACTTTGGTTACTGTGGTATCCACAAAATCTGTACTTAATTATTTAAAAATGTGTGTGATCACTATGTCGAATACGAATAATATGTTTGACAGATTGCGAGAATAAACAGACTGGACTGTGAGCAAGCAACAATAAAGACGTGTCCTATCATGAACTCTACAGTTACTATAAAATGTCAAAACCCCTTGGAAACTCAATTTTTTTTATTGCTGTGTTTTCCAAATATTCGCTGGAATCTGATAATAATGATTCAGGTACATTAAGTTCTGTTATTAACATTTGAAGCAGTCGTTTAACAGACTGATTAGAAAGTTTATCCTTCCAAGGCTTTCAATTGTATTTGACAAAAAAATGTTGGAGTATGCCCGCCTATGCCTATGTGCATCTTTGTCGACGCATCCTCGTTGCACAGTTCATTTTGTTGTATTTTATTTTTATCTCAGGATGATATGTCCAACGATAACACCCAAAATAAAGGACAATAACTTTTTGTTAATTTGTGGGATTTAACCGAGTTTTGTATGACTAGCTAAGTGGACTTGTTTTATTGGCTTTAACTCATAAGTCGTTCGGATTTCATTATTTTTATTTTGGATGATGTAAACATTTTGGGGGACGAAGTGGTTGTATGAAGTCCGACATCTCTATTCTACCCATATGGGAATCGACCTTGAGGATTTGAAGTCGTTGTAGAATATCTCGAGCTTCGGACTCTCCACCTGAGTAGTTCGCCAAAGCTGAAGGGCATTTTCGTACCACATTTTTCACACACTGCACTGTATTCACTGACTTAATACTTCTGACGAGTACCTACACCTACACAACGAGTGCGTATAGAATTGAATAAGAAGTGGTACGTGGAAAGCGGATAAATTGCGAATGCCCGCTGATGAATTAGCATCAAGCCTGCATTATTTTAAGAATTTACGACTCTAAGCGGCTCTTACCGAGGAAGGGACTATTTTCGGGCCGAACTTCTATGACCTGATCACGATTATCTACTGCCACTGACGTGCCAATCAACTTCATGTTCAAATTTAATTAAATTGACCCACTAGGAAGCTCTAACCCAAATCCGCACAAAACACCTGTACAAAATTATCACCTTGAGATACAATCTAGTATCTACATCCATCCTTAAACAGGATGGGAAACAGAACCGCAAAACAAAACACTTCAAACAACAATCATCACGCCTTTTTTTCTTTTTTTTGGAAAAGCGCAATCATTCGAAAAATTTTGCCCGCAAAATTGATTTGTTACCCTGGCTGTCAGTATTTTGTTTCTTTCTCTCCTATTGCGCCTTTTCATAACGTTCCAATGGCTCAATAGTATTTCTGCTCCAGTTAGATTCAAGAGGAACCCAACGACGGAGCAATAGAGCAGCTAGAAACTACAGGGGGTGACTCGACTCGTGACTGGTTTGACTTCCCTGCCTGACTGAATGACGGTGATGTGTGAAGCGGTGTGGTGTGCGGTGAAAACAATCCATCGAACCAACACAGCAAAAGCAAGAAAGCAAAACAAATCATTTTTCCCTCGAAAAGGGTGCGGCAGTGTCAATCACTTGCCACGTAACTACTACTCAATCATTACTCTTGTCCATGTGACTATAATTAGTGAGGGACGAACCGTAGTAGCAAACCGAATCCTGCCCAAAAAAAGGGATAAATACGTTTCCGTTGTCGGTGTTGCTTCTCTCTTTAATTAAAAAAAAACACACACACACACCATCGTCGGTTTCAATGTAACAATTGACCTTGAGGGTGGGTGTGCCAGTCCCAGTGCCAGCCACCACCAACACCCCTGAAACCGCACAAGCAGTCGGGCGAAATAAAAAAAATAAAGTTATATAATCAATCAAAATGTTAATACCGTATTGTTGAGAGTAGGTACAAGAATACAAGCACTGTTGTGTCATAGTTTGAAGCGAGCATTTGTACTTCCTTAGACTACCGTACCGTTGCTCTTAGCAAAATTAGGATGCTAGTCTAGGGTGGCCTCTTGAAAAAATTCAGTTCGTTTAAATTTTTTGTTTGTCTCTGCCCCATTCGCCCGCCGTCCCTTATCGCATTGTTTGAGCAACAAATCGGGGCCAGAGCAAAAGTTTGCGCTGCGCCTTGACGGAATTCAACCGTCATAACAATAACCAAACCATAGACATGTTTATGAAGGAGTGTGTGTTTCCGTTTTGTCCCCATCCCAGGCATATAATCATTTTTACTCATAAAGCAAGTCTATCTAAATATTTTAGTGTGTCTTGTACGTCGGCAAGGTATTTGAAGTGAAATTTTATTTATACCTATTGAAGGCGAAACGTTGTCGTCAATGATGACTATGACGTCAACATAAGAAACTCGAGAGGAAAGCTTCAATAGCTCGCCAATTATTTACCAATCCCACCTCCACCCACGTTCAGTCGGTCCATCTCTCTTGCACACTCTCTGCGATTCAAGTTTGGGATGCTGGTGCTGACGACTGCCGGAAGCCATATCTATTATATTTTTGCACATGCAAAATATGTACGTTCTGCAAATGTATGGCTACAAACGCAATGCATATGCATTTGGCATTTAAATACGAGCAAAGAAAGAAAAATACGAAGAAGAAGAACAAAACACAGCTCCTCATGCAGGAGCGGAAGTCAGAATATTCAACATGCCATCAATGCAGAGAAAGCTCTTTCTATTGTGTCCTGCAAGTGGACAAGGGTGGATATTTGAAACCCAATTCCATTTCTACAGCACACCTAGATTTTAAATAGATTTTTTTTTTAATATTTGCTGCTATGGCTTAGGTACGTGTGCACGTAAAGATGACATATAACAAGGATAACGACAGCAATGTGTAGCAGAAATAGATGTATAGTAATGGCAAAGCATTTGGCTCAATTTATTATAAGCTTTTCTGCTGCCTCCTTGTAGGTCAAAGCTTTTAATTTTCATTTTTTGTTTTTGTGTTGTTGCCTTTTTTTTTGTTGTGTTTTGCAATTTCTGTTCAAGTGTTGGTAAAAGTGATGCATATCCTCTTCTGGCGGGAGCGGGATGTCAATATTAATTAAATGGATGTTTATTGGATTGCGTACTTGCTGCACCCAAGTTTGCGTTTAATGAAATTTTTTAATTAAGTTGGTAACAGAGACAAACAGGTGAATTACAATGACAACTATACGAGAATGTAAATTAGGGTTACTGGAGGATCCTCTGGTGAGAGATGTTGTATTGAATCAGGTCTCTGCATAACTGGAAGGCGGGTTGCTATGAAACGTGGGACATGGGTCCGAAAGCTAGGCAACTGTTATACAGGGGAAATTGTTTGGAAAGCTTGTTCGAATTGGAATGCCACGTTTAGGATGTGAATGTGAATCGAATGGGCTAAAGAATTGGGAATGACGATGGAGAAAAAGAAGGAGGCTGTAAATTCCCGGGGAGATTTGGGAAAGGGTGGAGATTTTTTGAATGAATTGTTTCGCGTTTGGTGCTCTTCAGAAGCATCGGAACGATCAGATGAATGAGCGGCTCTTTCGGTGGTTTTAAACTTATGATTGTTTGGGTTGAACTTGGTATTAATGGTAAGGTTTGAATTGACTTTTGGATTTATTTGCCAACAGGAGCTTGTTAACTCTTGTATTATTGAAAGTGCATTTAGAGAGGTAGACCATTTTTGGAGCATGACATGTTGTAATACGACTGTACGTTTACAATTTCTCTCACTTCTAAACACAGAAAAAACTGATTTAAAGGATAAGGTTAAACTGGTTAGACACAAATCTGAAAAAAAAATTTTTAACTTAAATTTATTTTCAAGCTTCTGCATTTAAACAAAATTGTGGCGGAAACCTCCCACACTTATATATACTTAACTTCACCTGAATACAAAATAATTTTGGGTAAAATTAAGTAAATACGTTTTTGGGAGCCATGGCATGAAGATGCTCTTATGCATATGTGCGAATAAGACTAAAGCTTAATGGCGATTGGTTTGCAACAAAAAAATACACAGTAGTAGAAAAGTACCCCTTATTCGTCTTAAAAAAATTCTTCTTCCCCAAAATTAAGACAGACGAGTCTCATACATCTTTTCTTTAACAAAAAAAGAAAAAAACAGCTGCAACTTTGCCAATTTTCTTCTCTTTCAATGTTTGAATTAAAGCCACAGTGGACACATGCATACAAACTTTCATAACTGAATATATCAATTTAGCTTAATTTAATAAATAAAATATTTCAAGTTATTTCGCTCTTTCGCGTTTTGTTTGTTGTCCGTTAAAGTGTTTGTCCTTCTAATGGAAAAATTACCCCCCCCCCCAACTCTCGTTTTTCAATCTGGTACCCCTACAGTCAAGGCGAAGTAGAATTTGTTCAGAACAACACTCAATAGGAAAACTGGTGTTGCAAAACTCGAATAATGTTAGGGCTAGCTGCAAATTCTCAAAATGTCCAAATTTTATAAAACGTGCCAAGTTTGGTTGATATTTAAAATGACGTTTCCTGAGAGGGCCCAAAAGATATTCCTTTACAGGAAACAATTCAACTAATGATTTTCAGTCGTACCCACCGTTAGATCTAAAGGTATACACTTTTCTATTTTTGTGGACCTGTGTAGTTCCGACATTCAGATATTCCATGCATTATTTCGAAATGCTTAGAGTGACAAATCAAATCGTTAAAAAGTCCTCCTGTAGCCGACTCTTGTAATAGCCCCACTTCAATGAAAGATTCTCTAAATCGTTGCCAGATTCAACTAACTCTGAATGAAACCTCTCGCCTAAATGTCATATAAACCGAGATGCTGTGTCTTGAGACACAACTTAACTCTTAATAAAATTATATGTTGTAAATAATATTAAATACCTGCACATAGAAAGAACACAATTGAAATAGAAACAAAACGCTCTCCAACTATTTGGCCTTTTTGCTCAAGAATCCAAGCGACCTCACAAATATAAACGCTATTCATTAACCAAGGACACCAAGTCTGTTTTTCTTTTTTTTTCCCCGTTGTGCACCATTTTCTCCTGGGCGAACCCCCTCAAAACAATCAGTATGATGGAGCCTTTACCTAGATGCAAAACTGCAGAACAACCGAGGGGTTGTGCAAATGTAACCAAGGTGGTGGTAAAGGTTGTGGCGGCGCGGTGCTACTCCTGCTCCTGATGCTGTTGGCGGCGGTCGTGGTTTCTCGGTTTGGCAACCATTTCGAATCCAAAGCAGATATAGAAAACAATGCGGTGGATACGATAGGTGGGAAATACAATAACAATTCTTTTCTAGATTTACAAAAACACCATCCCCAAGACGACGTCATCCTGTGTAGCCTAATTGCTCATTGCATTCATTGGTGCATGTAAGCGCACATGACACACATATTCATATTCCAAAAACGTATTAGACACACATAGCTTTGGCAGTACAAAACGAGAACAATGTGTACGACTCTGCCGGCTACAGCTAAACTCGTGTATATGTGAATACCAAAATTGCGACTATGTAAGAAAGAAAACTTTCTTTCATGTCTTTCATTGTGTAAGTACCAGTATGTGGAGCACTTCTTCAACTGCAGCAGCAGAAATTCCTCGTTCTCACCCATTTTCGGATTTTCAGTCTTCGGCATGTCATGTCGTTTTCTATTCCACTTTTCTTTCATTTATTTTTTTAAGCCAGGAGATTTAACCATGATTCACATCTGATGCTTTTGCTTGCCTATTGCCGAAGGAGGGAAAAAGACGCTTAAATTTACACATGCAAATGTTGGCTAGGTACGTACGTAAAATATATACACAGCCAAACGGGGATATTCTTTTTTTTTCCATCTTCTTCTTTGAAAAGAACTGTATCCGCACATACAATGAAAATGAGTTAACTTGGAGCACAATGTCTGCGAGCTTAGCATTGTGATTTACAATTTCTTGCCATACTCTAGGGCTATGGCGAAATACTATGGTTTGTCTTATTTGGAAAGCATTTTGTACAAGTGAGGACAGGAATACCATGCGGAAGTTTTAAGCAAACGAGGTCGAGGATGTCGATTTTCTGGTGTGGTTTGGTGTGAACGGATCTGAAATGGGTTAGTCGAGTTTCTTATATTATTATTTAAGCTTAAGAAATGAATCTCGCTTTAGCATAAAAATGTATGATGGAGGTATATATATTTGAGTTCTGTGTGGAAAGGCGGTATTGCGGAATTAGGACAAAGCAACTCTATGCTGGGAGACTGTTTTACAATTCGTTTGCCTTAAGACTTCATGTAACGAAATTGAACAAAAATGTATAAGTTCTCCCCATAGCTTAATAGTTGCGATCAAAATGTGCAACAAGGGCTTGTGAATTTCTGCCTCATGACTTTTATATCACATTTTAGGAAGGCATCATTACATTTTGAATTAGTGCAAAACGCAAGACTTCATTTGAATATGTTTTTCTGAAGTATTTTGAAAGACACTGTGATTGAAAACAACTCCATCTATCAATTCTATAAATAACATTAACTTAGTCTGAGTATGGAGATGCGTAGATAGAACGCTGCGATGGATGCTGCATTTCATTAAATCTTTCCATGTTAAAGGGTTTCGTAAATCATGTCATTTATGGACTGTTTTTCTTTTTTGTAATTTACAAGGTCCAAATCAACAATTTGTCGTCGAAAAACCGAGGTCTCATCCATTGCCTATGATAAGACTTTACTATTCACTTTTGTTGGAGAAATAAATTTAAAGCACCCTACCCAAAATTAGTCATAATCTCCAAGAAAGCAGATTCAGTGGACAGAGAAATGCTCTTGACGCCATACTTGTGAAATGAAAGCAGTCAGACTCAGAGGTACCTACAGGTCCAAAGAGAACACTAGGCCTATAGCTTTCCAGAACTATAGGCACATTTTAGTGAGTTTTTATTATCGGCTCGAATGGATGGCTCCTACGAAAATATACCAAATTCGAACAGCCATATTGATAATAATTTTTGGGCAGTTATACTTTCGGATGTTCGTCGAATACTCGCTAGTCCGAAGAGCCGATCTTGAACCCGCGCTCAGAATTCCAGCCCACTAGCCACCGAACCACAAAGAATCTGTTTTTTTTTTTTTAAAACATTAACGAAGTCATAGAGGTCGATCTATATGGTAGGTACTTACAGAATTATTTCAAGTATTGAAAGTTTCTCTTGTTGTTCATAGTTAATATTATAGGCAACCTGTAACTTCTTGCTGCAAACCCAAATTTGAATATTTAATTTAAGATCAACTTTGACAGTTTTAAAGATGTCTAACATCTACAAGAAGGCTATGCACATTGCAGTAAAAAATCCACTACTTACGACTAGGTACATATTTTGTGGCATTGCAATGCTTACAATGGGTCAGAAAATCAAGTCTGCGTAGGTATACAGGTAGGATAACAGCCATCTCATCGATAATGAGCTAGCCGCTTGAAAAACAATTCTCTTATCGGATTACAATGAACATTCAAATCAACAATACTCGATGCTCCTATAAATAAAACTCTCCCATAACTCAGGACCAAATTAGGGTCAACTTGCCCAAATCGGATTGCATCCTATCAACTACAACAAGTCTCCTTCAGTTCCCAGTCGTACTCAAATCCATCCCTACCCTGTCAACTCCTTGACATATTAAGACGAAAAAATAGACGACTTGATTAAATGCACTCACATATATTATGAATGTGCACCACAATTCAACCACAATGCATCACACGCAGCATAAAACGTATCAATGTGTATACACGGTAAGAACAGCTCCCTCACAAATCAATGCCAGTTTGTTGCTGTGCTCATTTGTTTGGAATTTTCCCAGTGACTGAATGAAAGCGAAGAGCCCTTTCTTCAAGGACTCAATCCGTCAGACGCTCATACGAAGAAAGCCAACGATCTACCATAACTAGAAAATTCCTCACAATCTCTTATGAATAATATTTCTTTCCGCCCCCGCCCAACCATAATGCGTACCACGAAATTCCCAAAGTGCATACACTACAGGATTTCCTAAAATCACAGTAAATATAGATCCCGGAAAAACAAAGAGAGCTACATTGAAAAAAAAAAAAAAATGGAGGCGAGGAGCACAGGAAGAGCAGAAGATAAGATAAAAACAATGTCATTACATCATCTTTACATTTTGACAACACTACAGAAGCCGTACGGAGAACACTTTCTGACTAGTGTTCCATCCTTCTTGCAATAAATCCAGTTCTCAAACATTGTTTCGCATACTCGTGTCAGGGAAATATCCTCATAATGCAATATACTTGTATTATAGTTTCTCTGCTCACACATAGTCGTGTGTGTGTTCGGTTTATGATAGGAATTGTATCCTTGGAAGATTTTATGGTTATGGGTTATAGAAAGGAAAAAAAAAAATGATCCAACATCGCCTTATATAGTTTCGGAAGAAACTAACACTTTTGTGGGCACAATATTGAGTGGAATGTATTGTGTGGCTGATGGCTTCATGGTATATGGTAGATGCTTCTGACAGAGGCAAGACGATGCAATATGTTCATCTTGCAACAACCACTTTGACTGACAGCGATGTCTGCCGAGTCCTTCGTATTGATTTATTAGAGTGTTTGAGTTGGGGAATTCTTTGCCGACACCATATGAGGTTTGAGGTGTTACTTGGAACGCACAAAGTCGATTGAAAAAAAGAAAATTAAATTTAAGGATAAGATTGCAAGCCCGTAGATCGCATTACTGCAGTCTAGACGTGAAATGGGATTAAAAATAAATCGAAGCTGGAAATCGAACGACGAGTTTAATTCGGAGGGCATATTCGCATGTACAAAACGATATGTGACAGCAAATAAAAAAATTTCTAGCACTTTCTGGAAATATTTTAAGTATACGAAGCCCCTGGTAGCCCTTCGCGTCTTTAAGAAGTCACTTAGTAATGGGATAGACTCTTGATCGTGTACAATTTGAATTCTCAATTATCGATGGCGAAATAACAACTAGCTATGCAACAAGAGATCAAAATTGTAAAAAGGGAAAAGGATAAGGTATCCGACTGAATCTGAAGCATAAAACTTACAAAACTGTGCAGTGGAACGTAGAGCTTTGTTATGTACGACTTCCAACAAGAAGAAAAATTTATCACATTTACCCGATTGAAAAAGAGTTACATTTTTGCAAAACGTTACTTTTCATGCTGTTCACCTTGAAAGAAATTGCCAAAATCTAAAAGGCGACTGTGAGTGAATGATATCGAAGTTGAAGTAAGACTTTGGCCCCTGTCGTTCTACTTAAAGCCTGACTGGGTTATGTATCATATTACATATTCATGCGAACCTCAACATTATAAAAACATTTAAAATGCCTGACATAGAGCAATATTAAGCAACCGACTTCAACTTTGTAAGCAATTTTTGGACAGATCGCTTAAAGTTACAGTAGATGGTTCATGAAAAGATTCCCCACCTTTAAATGCAAGAGAAGCTCAGAGTTCTACAAGCCGTGTGATAATAAATAAGGATCAATGAGCTTAGGATATTTTCTATTCAAACCTGATCTGCCACTGTACAATCCCTCTCGATATGATTTTTATGTCGTTCTAATCTTCCTCGCAATATGATTTCTGCCGTCATTTCTGACCGATGATGGCTTCCTTGAATGAGTAACTGACTGATGACAACTGTCCACCAAAACTTCCATTGCTTCCACAAGTAAGTTTCGGATTCTGATCTCAGGATACACAAATACCTACATAGTTTCCCAAGTTACAAACATGCCGGCACACTCATTATACTCCCACTAAGGACAGTTGTATACATCTCGAAATAACAGCAGTTTTTCCATCACGACATATGCCACCCGCTTAATAACGGCATTTTGAATGGTCTCTTTCGTTCAATCTTATATAAAGTTGATACAACTCAATTAACATTAATTTGCTTGCTCATTCTCCTCCGCGCAAAGGACGATCTCGCTTGTTTCTATTTCCGTCTAGACGCGCATTCACAATAAATACCATCTGTGCGAATGGTAATTTAATGAGCCTCCCACTTCCAGCTCACACATGTTCATTTTCCTCTAGCAATTGTGGAAACTTTCCGCAGGAAAAAAAAGTTTAACAAAAAAAACTCCTCTCCAAAGAATATCAATGTAACTTTATCACATCCTTTAGAAGGTAAACTTTCTGTAATAGAATTTTGCTCAGTTTTATGACTTTCTTATTGGAGCCAGTTAAACCACCTAACCACTTCAAATCTCTAATATCTTCGTGTCAGAGGGGTACGAGTACAGAAGGATCATGTTCATGACGCCTTAGGGAGCAGTATTTTTTCTTTTTTGTTCTTTTTAGTCAAGTGAGAGAGAAGGATGATTTACATTACTTTAGCCAAACATCAAGGAGTTCTTAAAAACAAAGGAAAACAAAACAAAACATCTTACAACTTCTTGTGTAAAACGGATGTCGCACTCCCTTCCGGTTGGCCTCAAATAATTGTAAGGAAGTTGCCAAGCAGCACAGCTCTCGTTCCCTTTTATGAAGACGAAAACTTATACCAAGAACCGTGCCATTTGTTGGCTTGGAGATAACAATAAAATTCCACTAAATGGACCTCAACTTTCTCCATCCAAAATTGTCTACAAAAATGTCAGATAACAAAAAAAAAAGAAAAAAAAAAAGGAAACATTTTTTTTTGTTTCCTGAAACTCGGAGGCAACAACGCCTGAGAAGCTGAGAACTACAAGTATGAAAATAACCTCTTGGCCTCTTTCATTTGATGTTTGTTTTTTGGCCTCTCCCTGTGTGACTTCTGTCTGACGAAGAGACTACGATAGTGTGTAGAGTGAGAGTGGACTTGGACATATTTTTTTTTTATGCGAAGAAACGTTTTTCATGCGAAGAACAAACACTGAACAATGGAAAGTGTAAATAGAAATTATGACAAAGTTAACCCGAGTTGACCCAAGAAATTGTTTGTTAGAAACGGAAGAGATACAATCGAAATCTGGCTTATTTATATAATGTTTGGTATTGTCTACGGATTCGGTTAACTGGAGCATGAGTCTTTTGTCTAACAACGGGTGGATCTAGTTGCGACTTTATTGTGGGCGAGTAGTCATTATTGAATTTTCTTTTTCTAAATTGTTTGTGAAATCGACTCCCTATTGTGAATGGATGGTAAGAGAGTTACTTGTCCATACAAATTCGTCCTCATTTTGATCCAGGTGCGGGTTGTTTACGAGCTAAAGGGATACAAATTTGCCTGTTTGTAGGTACCTATATGGGTTAGTTATACGTCCTGCCGGTCATCTTATTTAGAAGATATACGAATTTAAAGTTATGCAAGAGAGGGAGCAAAGTATTTTGTTGGTCGACCACAGTACGTATACGTATATATCTTCATGACTTCATCAAATCAGTATAAGGAATTTTCCAATGAACTAACAACTTAAAAAGAAGCACAATTTCGATGAAAGAGAACTCCCTTTGACTTTCTTTCATCAAGTCATGGTGTGTAGCGCATCGTGGTGGCTGCTGATAACATGACATCTGTAAGAGCGACAATATAAATTGAATATATCGAAGAGATAGACATTTTGACGGATCATCAAAATTTGAACTACGACTTGGATATCTTTCTTTATGTCAACTCTTTCGTATTGGAATTAAAAGTGGCGTCAGTGGTGCAGTTCCGCAAGCATAACTAGTTTCTTATAAAATGTTGTATATAGGTATTTATTTACACGAAGAACTTAAGTCAAGTTTACATTCCGAATCCAGGATTCTACAAATTGAAAACTTGCCCAAAAATTAGTTCCATGAACTTCAGAGAGTTCTTTGCTTGCTGCAGTAGATCTTGAGCTTATGAAAGCGTAGGCAATATTGAGACCACCAACTTCGGCCGACTTCGCCTACAAGCTATATTTTTATGGAGTGGTCACTATTTGGTGCGCTAGTATTGATACATGAAAATTTGTATTGATGAATGTCACGAAACTTAAAAGAATTCCGGCTCACCAACGTACTCTCAAAAATTATAAACCACTTCCGGCTGTGGGCAATAAGTTATCCGCTAAATTTTAAATTATTCGTTTTGTGCGGATAGTACTTTTTTTTTATGAATAAGTGTTAACCAACAGTAGGCTCAAATTTACGTTCTTCCTATAAGGAGTGGTGAAATCCCGGCCACTCAGGTAGTATTTAGAATAGGTCCTGCACATGCAGCTCGACTGGGTGAAGTTGGTGGATAGAGTAGATATATTCATTCCATATCGATGGTTACGGGCGCTCAGTCGAGTTCGCAAAACGTGCCGAGGAGTTCGGGTAATAAATCAGAAGTGGGATTCTTAATCCACATTAAGCGAGTGATCGACGAATAATTAAGAGAATATCCACAAGTGGATTTCATTTAAACAACAATATGTTTATTGTCTTTTTCGGGTTGCAAAATGTACATATTGCGTCACGTTTTTTTGTATTCTCCCTGTGTGCGTGGTTATCGTTTGGGTGAAATACGGGATCAGTGAGTGACGTGTAAAGACACGAAAAGAAAATTAAACACCCCAGTGCGCTATAGCAGAAGGGAAAAAAAGAGAGTCGTTGGCGTTGTTAGTGCAGTTGTGTTGTGATCGTGTTTTAGTAAAATATACCTGCGCTCTGCGTATGGTGAATGGTGTTCGATGGTATATCTACGTTGTGCAAAACTGGAAAATCCAAGGGTTGGAATTGGACATTCAATCACAGCTGCTACCTTCTTCACGCGCGCCGAAGTAAAATTAAATAGGAGCATACATGGCCGTTTATCTTTTCTCGGCAAGAAGACACCATATCGGTCTACTGCCTACTGGAGATGTTTGAACGGATAAGTATTTTTTTTGTGTTATTTTCGGCAATATCGTTTTTTTTCTGTGCGGCTCAAAGTCATCGGCTGCCATGTGGTAGCCTATGAAATGTAGTGGTGGTAGGGAGGAATAACATATGAGTGTCGTGTTATGAGTACGTAGATGTTATTCAGTTATACATTATGGCTGATTCGTTGCGATATATTTTGGCTGTCTGTTTAAGTCCTTTTGACTGCGTCATAGAGATTTGGGCACCTAGCGTATCTGGGTATTGGCATATACTGCAATAACTGTGTGTGAGTAGTGTTTGGGTATGCGATAGGCAGCGCTGAAGAGGAACTTGATAATTTTTTCCTTATAGATATGTATTAGGATTTGGGTTCATGGATCCGTATGTAGGCTGAAGACAGACAGTTTGGTGTTTTGCGTTGTTGATATTTATTGAAGAGTGGTGGTGTGTTTCGCGTTGAAGATCGATTGTTGGTAATTGCGCGCCGTGATGTATTCGTATAGCAATCTTTGGAAAAGGACACGATGCAACTCTACTGAACTTTAAGACAATATCCATGATAAAAATGAATTAAAAGAGCGGAATAATACTTTAGAAAGGGAGACAGGTTCTTGTTGTCGTAAACAAACCGCAGTCGTATAACAATCGTAGGGCAATTCTTAGACAGGTGATGGGGGTAATGCGGATGAGTAATGACGAATTAAAAAAATATTTCACTCAGTTTTAATCCTTCGGCGAGTTCAGGCTAACACCGCGAGTGAGTGGGTGAAGGCTATAGACAACATCAGCCATGTTGTCTGTAAACTATCGGTCCGGTTACATTATGCGTTACGGAGATTGGAAGAGGCAACTGAGCAATGGCTGATGCTCAAGGAGGTCTGATCGCCAGTTGGACTAAATTTATTTATTTCGAGACAGATTTTCTGTCGTTGTCGTATGAATCCGTTCGTTTTGATTTGCATGTTTTAACGGAAATAGGACCCAAATGAAATTTTGGCTATAGGTAGAAGGGGTGAGCTTGGTGTACGGAAAATTCCTACCCCTAGAATTTCTGATCTGTGAGATGAGGTATTGAGGTACGATATTATGGCCAAATCTATTGGCGAGTTACTGGTGTAGGCTAAATCAATAACCAATCAAAATACGTTGGTTGCTATACCATCGATATAATGGAGGGTTGATGAAATTGTTGCCGGATGGTGATTTCACTGTCACAGCATTTTTAGATCTCGGAGCCATTTGTTCCACCATGAGGCTCAATTGAGCAAAATCGAAGTTCTTCATTGTTATATGTCAGCATACTTGGGGTACCTGAAGCGAAGTGACATACTGGAAGCATTGCAGTGTGTATCAAGGATGGAAAACTTCGATTTGTATTGCCAAATGTTCTGGAATCGTATTGAGACCGACCCAGTTGTGTAGATGGCGATCTGGCGCATAAAAAAAAAAAAAAAGTGATAATTTAACAAAATGAATTAACAAACACTTAACACGAATAAAATTAATGACTTCATAACAAAACTGTAGGTACCTACAACAAACCTACAAAAAAAAAAATGTTTGTTTGTACATTAATCTATGAGCTCTTCGGGCTTATTAGTCTCATTTAACATTCATATTCGAAGTAGGGCAATGTACTTGAAATTCTTAACAGGATGAATTTCTTACGAAAAGTAGAAAGTAACGCCTAGTGTGAGACTTAAAACAAATAGTTCGTTCATCGGTTGGTTTTTTTTTCGATTGTATTGAAAAATACAATTGCAAGATAATTTGAAAGATACAGATAGATAAATTGTATCCAAATAAGGTGAATTGTACTTTTGTACTCCAGCAAACTCATTTGTATCGAATTCGATACGGTTGTATCAGCTTTTACATCAATGGTGTGTATATCGTGAGAGATGGACTATAGTTTTGCCATCGATGCTCGATATTAGCTCTGTACAGATCTCCACTGTGCAAGCGCTCCTTCATAGAATTTTGGCAATACTAATTACAGACTTAGTAATTAATAAATATCGAGACTGTTTCGCGGTTAAACAAAGTGAATTAGAAGAAAATCGGACAACTGAAATGCTAAGGCAAAGAAAATAGCTACCGCCATTATTAGTTAGAAGCATTATAGCGCCTAGTGCAATGAAAAAAAATGATAAGTAAATTACTTGCAAATGATACCATGGAAGATTCTTCTTCCAAATATGATTAGATGGCACTAAGAGAATGTGAACTGACTACCGAAGTTTGAATAGCATGACTGTTTGTGAAAATGTCCTTGCTACTAATATTGAGTAGTGTATTCTAAAGTCTGATGGTGAGGCTTTTGTTGTACTTGTTATGAGGAGTGGATACTATCAAGTACCAGTCGGTGAAGAATGCGCAGCATAAAATCAGAGAACATTTTTTTTTATACATGGATGGTATTGTATTATTTGGTAAAAATGTTGACACAATGGAACTAGGTACATGTTAAGTTTGCAAATTCTTTGTGGAAACAAATAGGAGATGAGATTAGCAGTGAAGATAGCTCAAAGGTGACCAAGTAAAAGCAGGTACCTTGTTCTCCATTTTTTACTGAAAGTAGTTTACTTATATTTTAATATAGATGTCGGGCGAAAAGTAAACTGTATCTTTCTATAGCAGGTCGACTATAGAATTGGAAAATAAGTACCATAGCTACGAGTTAGAAAACCTTAGCTGTGGTACAAAGTCTCCAACGTTTCCGGTATTATTTAGGCAAACATATTGCTATTTTTACTGAATGCAACTCGTAGAGAATGACGCAGAAGAAAATAGACCTTGTGCCCAGAATAGCTCGCTGGTGGCTCAAAATACAAGAGTTGGATTTCGGTCTGCAGCATCGGACAGCAAATCAAATGCAGCACGCAGACGCTTTAAGCCGCAACTCAACAGGAAAGGCAGTTGAGATGGACGAAGTTCGAGTAAGCGTCAATATCATCGGAGTGCAAGATCCGGATTGGGTTGCCGCATCAAGGCAGGGGCAAATAACTTGACGACATTAAGCAAATAGCTATTAATCTCTAACGACAAAAAGAATCCAAGGAGGAAATCTCTCGAGAAAGAAGGCTGATCGCCTTTTTAAAATAACGGCAGAAGGACTTCGTTTTGTCATGTCACATGGTGTTCGCTGGAGAATCATAGAAACAAAACGAGAGCTGTACGAGATACTACATTAAAAGCAGTTTCACGATCTTTAATTGACTTGACACAATGTTTTGGGACGCTATCTCGAATAATTTCGGACAAGGGAACCACATATTCATCTCGACTATTTAACAACTAGTTATTGCAGAGCTAATTGAGAGGTATTTCTGCTATATCAGTAATGACTCCAAGACCGGATAGATTGGGAAGTCCATCTTATTAGTACTACAATTTGGATTAGATTGTCACAACATCAATCAAACGCCAGAAGCAGAACAAGAAATCATGATTACTTTTAAATCTAAAACTCTCACAGGAATGAGCAGATCTAAATGATACAATTATAAGATTCTGAAGATCAAAAGGAGAATGTTCCAGTGGCTGAATTGCGAAAACAAGTTCGGCGCTGGATTGATATGTTACAAGCTCAGCAAGCTTCCGGATCAGTGCTATACATTTCTACTACTGGTCTGTCGAGAAAATTCTTGCCGCTATCTAAAGGACCATAAGAGGTAAGGTGCTGCCTAACGACCGGTATCTGTTTGCGATTTTTCGTCCGCACAAGTGTCATCAAAACCATTTACGAAGCCGTTCTTTTATTTAAAATTTGGTGTTCGTTTGTCGATCTGTCCCGTTGATGATTTGGACGAGGTGGAAGATCTCGAAAAGGATCGAGATCATGACGAGGTGATGAGTAATTTACTGAATTTATTGTTTCTTTTACGTCAATTTATATAAACTGAACAATTGTAGGCTAAAGGGCCTTGAGTGTGATATCTATGTTTTTAGGGTTTGTTTATTGGTTGCATTTAGATGCTGTCACAATGAGTTATGGTACATGATCTTTTAGGAGTTGATGTGAAAAGTAGATGGTGGGATACTAGCAATTTGGCAGATAGTACATGTATTCGTATAAATATGTTTGGCATTGCTGGTATGTGTCAAGTTTGAACCTTTTTAGTTATGGTTTTATTTTAAAACAAATGAGAGTGGTAAGGTATTAAAGAAAATAAAAGGCTGTGATCATGCCGTAGAAGAAAAAAAAAGGGCTGTGATCATGCCGTAGAAAATGAAAGGCTGTGATCATGCCGTGGTAAGGCTGTGATCATGCCGTAGAAAAAAATTGGCTGTGACCATGCCGTAGAAGAAAAAAAAAGGGCTGTGATCATGCCGTAGAAAATAAAAGGCTGTGATCATGCCGTGGTAAGGCTGTGATCATGCCGTGGTAAGGCTGTGATCATGCCGTAGAAAAAAAAAAGAGGCTGTGATCATGCCGTAGACAAAATAAAAGGCTGTGATCATGCCGTGGTAAGGCTGTGATCATGCCGTAGACACAAAAAAAGGCTGTGATCATGCCGTAGGGAAATGAGTAGGAAACGCTGTGAACAGCGATTTAAGTCCATCAGGAATTAATAAATATATAGACAGATAGATAGATTTAGATTAGATTTTTTTTGACAGATAGATAGATATACATGTGTTTTCATTCACTGAGGGCAGTGAAGCGTCGGATGGCCGAACTGTTAACCAACAGTAGGCTCAAATTTACGTTCTTCCTATAAGGAGTGGTGAAATCCCGGCCACTCAGGTAGTATTTAGAATAGGTCCTGCACATGCAGCTCGACTGGGTGAAGTTGGTGGATAGAGTAGATATATTCATTCCATATCGATGGTTACGGGCGCTCAGTCGAGTTCGCAAAACGTGCCGAGGAGTTCGGGTAATATAAGTGTTAGCTGAAAATATTTATGAAAAATCAACAATGTTGATGGGTTGAGTCAAAACAAAAACTTTTTGAACAATTTTTTTCAGTTATTTAAGAAAAATTTACTTACGAAATCGAAGTAACTAATATTCAAAAGCGGGGCACACACAACCATGTTTGTCTTAATATGTTTCTAGTAGGTATATAAAACATCTCATTTAGGTAGTTATATTAACCAAACACATCCGCCTTTTAAAAATATATACATACCTAATAACTAAGCAATAGCATTCAGTACTGTTCCAATGTGGTTTTCCCGAACTCTATCACATTCCCTCACGGTTGGCAGCTGTTGCCAACATTTGCTTTACATTTTCTCTAAATTGACATATTACCGATAAAAAATGGCGAATCTGAAAAAAAATTGAGGGGGCTAGCGGCAAAAGGATTGCTGGTTAATAGTCTCAGTATTGCCTCTGATCGAAAGTATTCGCTCAGATTCCGATTTGTCATAAACGCTCATGGAAAAATATGACGTTGGCCTTTTGATCTTTTGTTAAGCATAATATGATAAAGAGGGGTCGTAAGATAAATTCAAGATTTTTACCCAGGTTTTTCTGAACTCACTGAAAAAAGTATGCAAACCAATTATAATGATTTCTACGACCGATCTCACATGTGAGTTAAAGCTCTTCAGCTCTAACTCATTGATCGTGGTGAGATTCGAATTGGATAGAGCTCTAACCCGCAGCATTGTTCCTTTACTTACCAAAAGTCGAATAATAAAAAAATTTAATGAAATCGGCATAATAAAATTCCGTGCATATTAGACAACAGAGAATAGAAAAGAACGGCTACCTTCCCTGCCAATCAACCAAACAACTTCCATCCGCAGTTGCATGTGCAATGCACATCCTTGTCACTACACCACTCATCACTACCTTCTAGAAACTTTCAAATTCTCTTTGGCTTAGTTGAGTTTTTCCTCCGCCCCACTCACAATTATATTCTGATTTTTCTTGCGCCTGTCATTCTACCCCCGCCGCTTTTGTTCGCCAAACAATAATCAACAGAAGAAAGATGTATTCATAGACGTACCAACGACTATTTCGTTTGCTCACGATATTCATTCGTGCCGCGCCATATATGTATACCTACCTATCTGTCTATTGAAATGACAACAGGAAGTGCGCTGTGATTTGTATCCCATCGTATAGATGTCAAGGACTAAAACTTAAATATCAATCATGTCAACAATTTGAAAAGAAGAAGCAGAAAAAAGAATAATCGCTTACGACGACGACTGGGGAGAATCGCTTCTGGCCTGACATGCAATTTGTCGAATTATGTCGAAGAAAAGGATTTCCCCGAATTGAAATACAACTTAATTAAGTATTGAATGGCATTGAAATGTATTTCATCAGATTAAATTCATCATTTCTACTCCATTAGGGGCCGTGGCGTTGTCAGTGCCAAAGGAATTCAATCCCAAGGACAAAGCGCACTGATAATAAAGCAAGTCTAATGGGAATATAAAAAGGATTGGCACCTTAACTCATTCGCACGCTCGGCTGTGGAACTTTTCATCTTAATCAAACCTAGGCGAGTCTTTAAAGGCCCATTACTTTTATTTTCTTCAATTTTCTACTTTTATGTACCTGCGGTGTGTAACCTCTTAAGGGACCGAGGACTGGGGTCCGGAAGCCTGTGAAGAAAGTGAAACGATGAATTACTGCTGCTGGGTGGAATTGTTTCATTTGAAATTTTTTTTTCTGTGTCGTCCTGAAAAGTTACGATTTAACTTCTTTTTTCTGTTTCTTATCTTGATACTTCCTATGGACGAGTTGTGTGTTTGGGAATGGCAGAGCACATACATTTGTCAACTTCTGTTTTGGCAATGTGTACGACTGTACGTGTTTGGTGAGCAGATAGAAGTGTGTGCGATATGTTCACTGTGCCAATGGGACTTTGATGCATGTGACATTATAATGTTGGCGGGGGCAAACGGTACTTTGGGAAGGTGTGGCTGTGAATACGAGGACCATGACAATGGATTTTTTTCATCAGGCGAAGATAATTTATTGAATTCCCGGTGGGAAAAAAATGATTAAGTTACGTGACTGGTGGATTGTTTAATATGTTCCTCGCAGGTGTGTAGTTTAATTTTATATACAAAAAGAAGGCAGAAGGTAGGTGACTTGTTACGCACTTGTATCTCGAATGGAAAATTTGATATTCATTACTTTGTACGTTAGTCTTCAAATCACCGAGGAGAAGCAACTTATCTAGGTTTGAATAAATATTACAGGAAAGTTTGCAGAAGATTTTGAAAATATTTTGGAAATTATACTCAAATGGAAATGTAGGTTTGCAAATTCTTCTAAAGCGATGATTCACTTCATCCGACACACATGAACAAGAATTGTTCAGTTTAATTGAGTTGAAGTGTAGCGCTTTATACTGCAAGTTAATCCCAAACACTGACATTTAATTTGTAGATCCCTTTCATTCGGCCACGCGAAGTAAAGCCACAGGAAATAAGACCCAAAATTATATAAGGTACCAGAAATGGACATACAAAACAAAGGCAAACAAAATTGTCTAAATTTGGGATGCAATTTTCTTTTTCTGTGATCTTATTTTTTTTTATTGGGGCCTACATTTGTTGTGTTACTTTAACAGTGTCTTTATTGTTATCGTATGATGGTTGAGCTGCAACTGGTCGCTATGCCGATCAGTGCCATCTGCTCACACGTAATCTTAATACATACATAGCAAGAGAGAGAGAGTCCATATCAATATGAGAATAGTTCCTACTACTACACATTTATAATGAAATAAGGCCACAATGAAAAAAAGATCCCAACATTATTCTTTAGAAAATTGTTGCTCGCTGTATGCTACTTAGGAGTGCCAGTAAGAGCAACTGACTAATTTAAAAGTTATCATAAACACAATATCGATCGATCGATTGAAAAGGAGTTCTGCGCCATCTGCAAAATTTGTTAAATACATAAGGGACAACTGCAAAGCCAGCCGCCCTATTTATTTTCCCTAAGCGTTCGCAAGGTCTTAACTCTTCAAAAAAGTAAATAACTTAGGAAAATAATGAATAAGTTTGATTTTATAGTAATTTTGAGCAGAATAGAAACAAAGACTGTTCTAATAATAGCCAACAGATGGCCAATTCTTGACATTAAGTCGAAATGATTTGTGAAGCAAATGGAACTAGCTAACAGAACGATAACAATCGATATCTTCAAGTAGCTCCCTTGCAGCTTATGGCTAGTCGGGGATTAGTTTTAAAAGTCGATGTAGGTACAACATAGAGGCTATCGAGAATGAATTCGTAATACTCACTTTTAAATAGCAACAAGCGCTAGTAGTTAGTGTGTAGTCCCAAGTTCGATCCCCGGAAAACACAAATTATATCTATAGGTTTTTTTTTCCATTGCACCTCTAGCTAACATCTGACAAATATCCGAGAGTATAACATTCACGAAGAAGCTTCTCATTCCGCCGTTTGGACTCTGCATAAAATTGTAGATCCCTTTCATTTGTCCCAAAAATTAGAAAATTCGTTGAGAACGAATAAATCGGAGCGTGGAATAAAGCAAGCTCGTATCACAATGGCCTTGAACTGTCGCCCATTTTCACCAATTCGATAATGTTTATTTACTCAGTACTCAGCAAGTCCATGCAATGAAACTCACAACTGGAAGGGCATAAGGAAAGTATTGTTTCTCATTAGCATCGTGCCGCCAATATCACCTAGCCCCACCTTCCAGCCTTTATCACCATAATTGTAAACAAACAAAGTTCATATTTTCAAATATCCACACACACATTAAACTGGAACCGAATCGGTGTGGCGTGAAAACGTTTAAAACAAAGTACAAATACCTCAGACAGCTATGTGCCCCCTTCAAAGCATCAGGGTAATTTAAGAGCTTTTACCACCCCCCATTCAAACTGATGAAATGTAACTTCAAAACTATAATTAAAAGAGCAACATGAAGACATAAAAGGACTTGAAGTTTATTTAAGCGTTTGGCTTCCATTACAGCAAAAACAAAAATAAAAATCAGCATAAGCACAGTCATCCAATTTATTGGCATCTTAAGTTCGTCTTGGATAAAGTATATATAGGTAACAATTTAGTCTTAAATTACCCTCCACTATAAAGTTAATGTAGCAGTCAATTTTCTTCAGCTATAAAAGAAGAGCAAAGCCATACTCTGCTGCTGTTGATGGATTTGCCCTGGAAAACTATTTGAGCTGTTCAATTAGAAGGGATTTGCTTGCCTAACGATTTACCTCAAATGATTTGCACATTTAAGGTCAACAAAATCCACAAACAGTTCGCCAAATTTATGCGTCGTCACTGTACAAACGTGATAGTTTGTCTTCTCCTTATACCCCCCAAAAATAAAATGGTGTCGTGTCGTTCTATCAAAATGTGAATTGTAAATTTCGTTTAATATTGTTAGCATAAATACACACGAAAACGAAAACCCCTACTGCCACAAAGGATGAATGCAAATAAAGACCCAAAGCCGGAGACTGTACAGAGTAATCGACGAAACAGGGAACATGAACCTCAGGGTGGATGAATTGTTACTCGCATATGTTGCTTGAACATAGTTTTAGGGGTTTCTATTTTTTTGTTTTGCTGAAAATTTGAAAGCGCAATTAAAAGACAGCAATGTATCTCGGGGATGTCTATTCGCGACACACAAATAAACACACACACACACGCAGTATCTCATGAAGGTTTGCGTGTGCGGTAGAAATCTCCTAATTATTCAAAGTATATCAACCTACGTTAAGGAGTAAGCTGACAGGTACAGACACAACTACTAATCCCTGCCCCTATCTACGATTTCTGAATTTTAATGCGGAATAGTGAATGAACTTTAATCAACTGTGGGTGGGTTGCGCGAGTTTATAAGAATCATTGCGTACTTTCACCTCTAATGTCGGAGACACTGCTTCGTGATGGTTGTGGTGGTGGTTGGTAATGTTTGCACGTCATTTGATGTGACTTTAATTTAGGTGAAGTTACATCGTTAGCGTTATTTTCTGTGGTATTTACCAGAAAATATCCCCTAAATCCGTTTAATTATGAAAAGATGCGAATGGGGTTAGTTGCAGCTGAGTAGATAATAATGGTCAAACTTATCCCGTTGTTCTGTCAACTGAGTAAATGTATATTCATAGTTTGCAAGCGACTGATGGTAAGAAAGAGCTTCGGTGTTCTGTTAATCACTTCTTACAGTTACATTTAACTTCTTGAACTCACAATGAAAATACTTTCATGTGGGAAAAAGGTATTGTGACCAGCTTGAGACTCAACTTGAAGTACAACGGGTACGTTCTGTTTTCTTTTTTTATATGGAAAACTCCCTAAGTTGGGCCTAAGTATGACAGCTGACTCACTTGATGTATTTCAGTTTTTTTTTGGTTCAGATTTGTGACGCGAATAGTTTTTTTCAGTTGGCATTTATAGAGAAGTAGCCGACAAATCTAGCAAATCCTGCTTGTATGAAATTTCGAGTTAAAAATAAACCGAGGGAATATATAAAAACTGGCCAAGTGCGAGTGTCACTCGCGCACCGAAGGTTCCGTATTTGGCTAAAGTCCAACACATCAGATATTATTTGAAATCTATATCATTCAATCTTTCCCCTCTTCATGAATTCATCACAATTTAGTTTAATCTAATTACTTAATATTTTTACTCTCAAAAATTACTCGCACATGAATCTCATTTTCTATAATTATTACCTAGTACCCAACCCACACCAATTTTCCATTCTGTATGCGACCTGTCCCAATTGAAAAACTATTGACTAAAAATATATTACTTTTATTTTGTTCTGTACTCCCCAAAAAATGTATTATACTCCCCAACGAAATTATGAAGCGACAGCCCTGGTGTCTTTGATGGGGTCAATTGTGCACAACTGCGTAGTAGAGATTAAAACTTATGAGAGCAACGTATTTTACATGGTAAAATTATCTTTTTTGAAAATATCTTGTAAACTATTAACTTTTCGGCAAAACAGTATTCAGCACATATATAGATAAGAACATGATCTACAAAAAAGGAATTTATGTATTTTTTTGTGAATCAAGAAATAAACCGTTTTTTGGGCGAATGAAAATATTTTTTTCACCAGATTACTAATTAATCCAAAACCAATCAATGTATTCCTTCCATTGGTATATGTCGTTTAACTAGATGTTATACCGGATGTTGTGTGTAAATTTTAGCCTCCTATGTCAATCGGTTCTTGAGATAGACCTGGTAACAAAATTGGCTTAGTGGGTTCGGACAGACAGACAGACAGACAGACAGACAGACGGAGAGACATCCGAGCGAAACTAATAAGGTTACGTTTTTTCCCTTTGGGTACGGAACCTTAACAACAATTCAAGTTGATTAGTCATTGCGTTTGTATACATACTCCAGACAATCTAGTTGACGTTTTGCATGAGCTCGGAAAGTCCGTAAATTTCTAGTTTAACTTATTCCACCAACTAGCCACATACATATTTAAATGAAAAGCCTTTTTCAATTGGGACTGGTCGATATTGGCAGCCTTTGTTTTGGTGGCGTCTTTCTAAGCTGTGCGTTAATTATTCAGTCTCATCGGAGGCCAAATCACCACATCGAGTTTCCGGATTGGACAGCACCAAGCAGTGCAAGTGATAAGACTTTAGATATTATATCAAAATGAGTGTCCGTCACCTGCACTGCTCATACGGCATACCTACGACAGAGGAGGTAGCATCTCAATTTCAACTTCCCAACGTTTGTTGGGTAAATTCGACACAGCCGGTTGGCAAAGCATTCAACCAATACCGGTATGTCAAAGGTATGTCAGAACGGCTGACAATATTGCCGCGGTCCGTAAAAGTATACAGGTGAACCCGATCATGCACTTGGGCCTATACTCGTATAAGATCCACCTGACCAAGGAGCTACAAGCTAATTATCATGTATGGGACGACCTCAACCCACACCAAATATTGGCTGGGGAACTTGTCCACAAATCTAGATCAGTTAACGAACCACTCTTTGTCAAGTCATTTAAACATTTTTTCAAATGGTGTTATCTAATCAATTTTATAACGAAATCCACTCAGTATCCCATGCTTTGCAATTAGTAAAACTTATCTTTCAAATTGTTTAATTAAAAAAGCCATTTTCATTCTAAATGATAATCGCCTCTAGCACGCCCTAAATAATTCACCAATTTACGACACACAAAAACACACAGTCACACATTCGAGTCTCCCCTCTCTGACCTATAAGTTATTCTTAATCCTTGTGTAGTTATACCTATCTGCTGGCAAACACGCATTCCTGTCGAATGGATTGTATAATAATACAACATGTCAGCAATGAGATATCTTTTTGCTACACCTGCCCGACTGAAAGACGGTTCACCTACTTTCATAAATATAATGTGACTTGAAGATACGTAGCACAATCTCGCATACCCCGAAAGCACTTCGAAGACGAAAAAAAAATCGTTCACCTCAACATTTCAATTTTCGAATAAATGTAATCCGTAATCCTTTTCGATTTATTTTTCTTCTTTTGGTATCCTTGATGTGGTATGGTACGTTTTCTCATTTTTTTTTTTTCTATAAAAGGGGTGCACTAGCACCTTGGAGAATCAAGTGAAAATCAAAATTTGAAATTATTACTTTTGTAGCGTTGTAGATGATGCTACCCGGTAATACCATAACCCGCTGGCATTGGAAGGAGTGTATAGCGGAAACATCGGTTTGCTTTTTTTTACTGATATTTTAGAAAAATGTTTGACTACAGATTTGAACGCAAAGCAAATTTCTCAACATTCAATTCCATGTTTTCTTTTTCTTTTCTTTTTTTTTGTCTACTGTAGCTCTGTTCCATTGACGTTATTTTGAGGATGTTGCTCGAGTGCTTTACTCGGGAAGTTTTCCACGGGGATGTTCAATTCAAACGATATTTTCCGAACAATAATAATAATAGGATATTGTCATTTAAACGAGGCGTGAAGATTTCTACATACAAATTATGTTCGTCTTGACTGGTAGCTAAAGAGTGGAATACTGTCATGCTGCAAAAGTGTCATTCGTTTAGACAGAGAGACTGGTGGTTCGAAAATACTAGGGGGTAAACACTGCACAGTTGAAAATGAAAGAGGAATATTCAAATGAAATAATGAATAAAATTCATGAAAAAATTGGAAAATGCAAATGGGGGAGAAAGTGGTACTGTTCAGATTCGCGATTAGTCGCTTCACTGAATATGGTAGACTTCTCTAAAAAATGACAAAAATGACAACGCAATGGATTTCTTCAACAGATATTTATTTGGTATGAAAGAGTCTTACAATTAATGACTTATTTACTTAGGCAACCAAACCAAACAACCTGGAATCAGCAAGAGGTTGGTCATTAAACAGAGGTTTAGTCTTCCCTGAGAGGATATTCATGAAATACTCTCTTCAATATCGGCTTAGAAGCCTGAAGAGCGATAATGTTATGACCACAGGAAATAGGGGTCCGAAAATGGGATAAATTGTAAAAACGAAATTATGTACTATTTTTAAAATGGAAATACGAAAAGAGGCTTACATTTTTAATTAATGGTTTTCAACTCCCGAAAATTTAAGCCTCGTGTTGCAGATCGAGCAATTTGTTTCTTATCCTAGCTTACTATAATTTATAACTTGACCCTTACGTTGAAAACCGCGTGATTTTCAGTTATTCTATTACACAATTTTTTCAAACATGTGTTATGTGTATAATAAAAATAAAATAGGGCTCCAAAAATTATGTTTGGGTCTAAAATCATTGAAATTCACCCCCAATTGAAGAAACTGAATAAGGCCCCGAAAAGTGAAATTGCACCACAAATGTAGACAATTTTTGTTATTGTTGTTTTGTAAGCATTTTTCTAATTTCCTTTACGAACTGGTCACTCAATTATTTGCAGCTATGCAGATTGAAGGTGTCACTGCACTATTGCCTTCGATGAATTCCCCCCAGGGCAGTCCCAATGATTTCATATTCATAACCATTCAACAGATTCCGCAAACACACGACGTAGTTAATGTCGGTCCATTACTGTGAAAACCTCACTGGGAACTTACAGAGTGACAGCATTAAATTAATTCCTACATAATGATTAATATGCGATAGTCTCGTGTCTCGTGTGTACTCCGACAGAATTTATGTCTTCAATCATTCAATCTTTTGGGACTGCCATAGTGAAGAAGAAGTTGATGTTATAGTTTGTATTCTGGGAGTGAGGTGAAGCATATTATTACTTGGTATAGCCTTTGGACGTTTGAGCTAAGATGGGTCATTAGGCAACAAAGTGATTGTCTTAGTCGATTTAGAGAATTTTTAAAGGTGTCACTGGGTATTTGAACACCAACTATGTAAAGTGGTTATAGGATTTTGGTGTTGGTCGGCGTGGTGGATTTTAGAAATGGGTCTGATCACGATGAATGTTTTTATAATGTGATTGGATAAATGCTGCTTTGTCGACGGAAAATGGAAGAATCAGATGGAGTCTTACAAAACTACTCAAATAACTCGACCACGCTTAAGACGTATTGTAACTTTCTCCAGAGTTGTGAGTTGCAATGAATCGAATACCCATTTCGAAAGGCGACGCTTCTTTAAGTAAACTTGGAATGCAATGAAATCTGTTAACCTCAGATAGGAGAAGAATGGATAGACCCAGAAATAGATGGCTCAGGACAGCTGAGGTGGAGCCACTGCTACTGGGAAAAAGTTTGAGAGATATTACTCGACATAATTTTAGACGCATAAAAGAGGCAGTTAGGATCAAATGGGGAACAGGACTTGAGTCAAGAGTAGATATCGATAAATAACAACAAGTCTCGACCTAGAAAATCCGTCCACTGTTATCTGCAACCATTTTTAACTTTGCTGCTCAAACCAAAAAAATATTTCTAGCCCCGGTCCATCTTACAAAAGCGTAAGGACTGTAAATTTGTACGTCCATCTACAAAAAATGCATTAGCGCATTACAAATACAGATAGGTATCTATTTTACATACGGCGATATGGTATGACACGATCCATTCCTGTCGGATTGTGGTGCAACATTTACATGCTTGTGTTTTTTTGTTCTGCTCAAAATTGTATCCATATTTGTAATTCAGTCACGTTCGCTTGGAACCGTCGTCGTCGAAATGCTTGATTTTTTTTACTGTCTCATGGAACACGATGACTCTTGCTTGTTTGTTCGCTCACTCAGAGTGTGTGTATTTGCGGGTGGGTAATTTGAATTGTAGCGCAAATGGCATAACCATCTCGTATCAGAAACAAATCAAATCGAATTTATTGCATCGCAGTTGGAATATCAAAATAAATAAGTAAATATTTGAAAATCCTTGAACCAAACTACAACATCAGCAGCAGAGCACTATCAGCATTAGTGGCGCATCACCACCGTTTGTATAGTACCATCACAAAACACAAACACACAAAGGTACATGTAGCTACTGCACACAGTTTAAATATTCAACGCAAACATAAATACCCGGGCAAGACGAGCCTCGTTATACAGAGAAAATGCATTTTGCACTAGGCAGGCACAACACATAAATTTAACACGCCTCATCTAGGACTTAAGTGTGGCGCAGCAAAAGGACCAACAAGCTATATAGCCGCTGGCCGTCAACAGCTACAGCTGTACGAGCGGATCGGATACAAACTTTGAATCGGATGAACGACGATTGGATTAAACCTACACCCAGGATGTATGATGTATTCGCATATACAGTTTTAGAACGACACATCGGACGGCTAGTAAATAATCATCCTGTTGATTGTCGGTCGGGCGCCTACGGCAAGAAGAACGTAAAGGTAAATAGGATCTGTACCGAGTGGAAGCTATTTCTTGTTTTGCTGGCATTGATGGGGAAGCAGTCTTTGGACCGCAGTGCAGTGGTGCACCCAACATGTAATCAAATGTGCATCATGGAGTAGCCCATGGTAACTGTAGGTCGAATATAGAGTATAAAGTCTGGATTTTTGCAGCGAATTCCGTTTGGCTTTGAACCGTTCTGAAAAGGGAAAGAATAGGTACGTATTAAATCGACGTCTAAAAATATGTGGTAGTTCATGGGTTTGTTCAGCCAGAAATGACCTGTTTTGAAAAACACGTAATTTAGAAAATCCCCCAGTAGGAAATGAAACAATCAAATCGTGTGACTCCAATCAAGCTAAAATCTTACCCCTTCCCATTCAAAACTGAAGAGTTAACACTCCCATCACTCGAATATAAAACCTCCATCAACCAAAGTGTCACCAAAACTCTGGCTTTCATCGCACAAAAAAATGTATTTGCATTTCAAAATACCATTCAACAAGAGTTCAGTGTTCGGCAAATACTGTTGTCAAAAAATGAAAACATTTTTATTATCTCTTAAAAATAATGGACATCCATAACCATATATACGGAAAAATAAAATCTATCTAAAGCAGGACGACTAGGAGTGGAATGAATGTAAGCAAGAAGCAAGTATTCCGAAATTGCAAGTGATGGCTCTCATTTCACTAACAGCGCAAACATTTCCCATTATCGTCATTATTATCATATAGTTTGAATGTAGGTATACATTGGGTGGCCGGATACTTCCTCACACAAAAGTAGAAACGAAATAAATGTAAACGCAGGCTGAGCACAATGTCCAACACCAACAGAACAACAGACATTTCATAGTTCATCCTACACCAAATGTTACTTCCAAATTCAAATTAATGAAAGTGTCAAATGCACACGCTTTAAAAAAGAATTTATGCCACCCAAAAAAAAAAGAAGAAAAAAAAGAGGTGTTTTGCTACAATTACACAAGAGAGAGAACAAAAGCCGTAGCAACAGCGTCAACCCTGAATGTAATCCGGTTTTTAATGTCCTTCGTCTTCAAGGAAAAGATAATTATAAAATTTAGCCAACGCTTTGTGTGAAAGGATAAGAACCCGCGAGTGCTTTCTGTGTCATAATTTGACATTAGAAAATGAAAGGTATGGCGGTAGAGAAATTTGTGTAGCTGGTCGCACTTTTCCAAATTGCTGTGGATTTTTGAAGGTATTTCCCAGGCGTTGTATAGATGGGTTGTGGGCGCTGTGGCTTAGTGGTTAGTGTGTTGGACTACTAAGCGAGGGGTTCAGGTTCGAATCCCGCGGAAACCCAATTTCCAACTCAGGGTTTTTTTCACTGCGCCACCTCTCGCGAACGTCTGACAAACATCCGAGAGTATAACTGTCATGAAAGAGCTTCTCAATTAAGCCGTTTGGAATCGGCATAAAATTGTAGATCCCTTCCATTCGTTCCAAAAATGAAAACTCACACAAAACGAATGGTTGCGAGAAGCTAGGCCTAGGGTCCCTACGGACCTGTTGCGCCAAAAATTATTATTATTATTGTATAGATGGGTTAGCCGGAAAATTGTTTCGAACTAATTAGACAGTTTATAACTACTTAGTCGAAGTGGACTGAAATACTAATTCGTTAAAAGTTACTTGTATTTTGTATTGTGTTGTTTTCGGCGACCTTTTAAAAAATACAAGAGGGCGATGATTCCATGATTGGGAGCTGGTGGAGGCTTTGCCGCATCAGACACCCCATGCTCTGGCGCTTATTGAGATGTAAGAATGAGAACAATGAAGTGCGAAGAAATATTTAGGTATATCGGAGATTGTAATCCGTTTCTTTTTAGTAATATACCTTGCCAAGAGAGTCTTTTTCAAACCGTATAAGCATTTTTGAATAGCCTTTGGAAAAAAAAATTTTGACCAACACTAGTTAAATACTTTCATATCATTCGAATATTTAAAAAATTGGTACCTCCTCTTTTTATCGAAAGAACGTGCGGAGTCAGGAAAATTCGTATGATACTCATGAGACTCACCCATAGACCCGACCAAAAAAATTTCTGTGTATACCTAGGCTTTTTCACATTTTCATTGGTCCGATTTGTCGAAAATGACGAATATTTAAAAAAAATAAAAAGTCAGTACCTATACTTACGTTGAGTGAAAAAAAAAAAAAATATATATGTAGGTACCTATATTTGAAATAAAAAAAGATGCCTTTTTGGAAATAAAAAAGCCTTAAAGCCTTAGCTTATGAAATAATGCCTAAAAGGCATGAAAAAGCCTAGGTTGCCATCGCTGCTTGGAAGCCATACAGTGAGTAACGAGCGACTGAGAGATTGAGCGAAGTGCGATTGCCGATTGGGGCTGGGGCTAGTCCGCCACATTCGATTCCTTCACTCACTGGCTTTGTTTAACACATGATTTATCACGAATCAAAAACCATTGCCCAGTAGTTCAACCTCATTTTCAGAGGTTTTTGAAACAACAAAATAATCTCGGTCGCATATTTCATATTTCATCGCTTTAATGCAAGTTAAATATACTATCAAAATTCAAAAAGATCATGAAAAGACCTAAACAACTGCATAATCATGTTATTTCACCTTTCTTTCAAAAATTATAAGTAAGCTGCTCAATGGGGGACACATTGTATGTAATGTCAGTCAGATAGGTTACCGCGTTTTGCGGTGGTAGCTTCAGTGCGAGTCTTGCCAGAAGCCATTCAACATTCAACAACCAACAACGCGGATACCTATTACAGTATTAATCGAGCCAATGCTTGTTAAATTGTAAGTTTGCAGAGTATTTTCAGACATTGCACTATTTTCTATTATTCATCTCAACAGCCTCACCTCCTTCAAAATCTAAGCCTGCAAATCGCTTAAGCCACCAATTAACTTTAACGATATTCTTAAGCTATATCTTACCCAACAGCCGTAAATAACTCATCGTGGCTTACCTGTAAAGAAAAACAAAAGACATTTGTCACTATAATCGTATAAATCACTTGAGAACGAAGTAACATGTAAATATATTAAGCACTTAATCACATTATCCCCACAGGCGTAACGTTGTTTAACTATACCATCTTACACTCTTACACCATCACACTTCAAATTTGATGTTTGTGCTGATACCGAAAGCCACTTAATATTCCATTCGTTATCAAATCTAGCTACATCCCACAGATTGTTCAGCTAACATTAAACGCAAGTGTCATCATCGTAATCATTCCCAATCGCAATCTCAATCCCTAATCATCAATTAACACATGAGTACTGTCATAATTAGCAATCTAATAAATAAGTACATATTTGAAATTTATTTATTTCTCTCGCATGGGTGTGTCAGTTGAGGGTGACGTTCACTCATACGAGGGTGTCCTTCGGAAAAATAATTGGAAAATGTATTTCATCGCCCTGGAGGAATGCTGCGGATAGTAGGTAGTTGTGAGTGCTGCCCAATTCATATTCCCACACTGTCATAAATTCCATATAATTATGCGAATATGTCATTCCCATCAAGTGCTGGTTGGTTGGTTGCATCGCACTTAATGGAGCATCAACTATCATCAACATCATACTCAGCAACAGCACAACATAGTACAGTTGTTCACATAAAAATAACATCCACCCGCCGCCGCTGCCGTCGCCGTCGCCGACACGATTTAATGATGTCAACTTTGAATTTTTGATGAACAACTTCAGAGGGAAACTTGTTACATACACAGGCAAGCGTATACAGTCCCCCCGGTCTTACATTTCTCGAAGCGCCTCATAGCGCTCGCCAACCGCCACCCCATCGGAAAAAGGATGAATAACAATTTGGCGACGACGGTAGACGTCTGGTGGGTCTCCATTTCAAGCGTGACGGCAGCGGATGCCGAGCTATGTTCAAGCGTGTAAATGAAATTGTCCTCGTGAAATCACAATAACACTTATCAAGGGATGACAATCGGGACAGTGATTCTTTTTATGGGATACATTTCGCTAAGAAGAGCACTTTCCGCCAACTGGCTAACCAGAGTCATTCGTTCTCTGTCTCTCGTTCACTGTCCTATACACGTTCCATGCGAGTACACATCGCAAACCCCAACCCTAACCGAAGGAAAGATCATTGAACGGATAGCTTGAGGAGATATGTATACAAAAAAAAAAAAAAAAACATATAAAAAAAAAAACTCAAACGACTTTTTCTTGTTTCGTGCGCTCCATGTGAATGCCACGGGTGTACTACACCCGAATGGGAGCGGTCAATAGCCTTGAATAGTAAACAGAACACGCCACAGAATAGATGTCTGCCCTTGAATTAGGGAGATTCTCGCTGAGCATCCTTTGTATGTTGATTGGGTTGAAAACCTGCAGACAACGTTGAAAGGATACGGGATTATCTAAGGCAATCTCTAATTTGGAGCTATGATTAAACGGACCTTAAAATGAACAATCATTTGCTGAGGTATAATTTAAAACGAGACAGTAAAATAAATGAATTATTATACGTAAGTATGCATCATCCCTTTGTGGCAATTTCAGTTGGTCGCAGGTTCATTGTGCTTGCTTTTTTTATTATAAGTAGGTATGTTTTTGAAATTGCACTTACAAAATTAAAGGATTTATTGTCCAGAAAACAACGGCGTCTTTAATTTTAGGTAGGGGAATCTAATTGACAGCCAACATTACTCTTGGGTTTTATTTTCAGGTAATTATGCTTTCTAATCCAACTCAGCCAAAAAGGGCCTAAAATGCAACCGAGAGAGAATTTCTTGAACAAATATTTGTGAGATGTCTGCTTAACCAATATAAAATACTAGCTTAGCAAATTGGAAATTAATTTTTTTAAATGTTACCAAGTAAAGGGGCATAAACAGATATTTAAAAAATTGCTTTCATAATTTCAACACGTACGGCAGTTGCATCTTTGTATTCATGAATAAAACTCTTAACGGCGGTAAATGAAAGACGTCAATATCTAGGAGTTTTTATTTTATTTTCGCAACTTACTGGACCTACTTTTTAAATTTCCAAAGACATTTCGCGATCCCAATAATCATTTATATGTACATTTTTCGAAATCACAATGGCGAAATTTTCAATACAAATTGCATATTGTGATCTACAAAATATGTAAGGCTAATGTTAAAAATGATTATTAGTAAGGCCCATTATTACAAGTTTGAAATTTCTTAACGTTTGTTTGTGACACTAAGAAAGAGTCAGTTTAATTTAAAAAAAATGGCATAGAAATCGCAAAATGAGACCTTTGAGTCTTAAGTCATTGGGCGATACTAATATTCATAAAATATTTAGTTTCCAGGTTGAAAATGATTATTAGTATGGGCCATAGTTAAGACTATACCAAAACACTAGGAGAGCGTTGCCTGTGAACCGTAACTATTGATGATCCTATGAACTTTCGGTTTATGAAAGGAAGAAACATGTGGATGTATTTAAATATATCATTTTCATATTTTTGTATAAGGGCCAAAAATATTTTGCATTATACAAAAAAATAAAATATATTTTTACTTGTATTAGACTGCTCTGAAACACCTGCAGAGTAGAATGCTTTGCACCTCTAGCAATTATAAATATAGCGTTGTTCAAATTGCTGTCATAAAAGGTGAATTCGAAAATATATTTAAATAATTTTTGTCAGTTAAAGAGATGGTTGATGTTTCCGCTTAAACAACTTGTTAGTATAGAGACAGTATTGGATAAAGCTTAATGCTTTCCATCTCTTGCGACAGAACTTTCACTTTTGTTTTAATTTCCCCTTCTCTACGTCCTATAACCTTGTCTCATATATCGATACCTTAATGCACACATGTGCTATGTCCATTTTTCACTGTTTTCAGAAAGTGGCACCATTGAAAAGCTGAGAAGCAGTACTCTGATATGCACACACGTCCTATGTCCAACAGAAGTCCTAAAAAGCTTAAATTTGCAAAAAAAACCAAAGGCCTATGTCCCCTCTTGAATTATTGGAAAAAGCACAATTGTACTATGTCCAACATTTTGTGCTATGTCCATTTTATGTTTAAAATTTTTTGCTATTTCCATGGACATAGCACCTTTGTGCACTTTATTTTAGTAGGCGATTACACTATTTAAGTTTGATTGTTGATACTGTTTGGTTTTTGTTTAAATGTGATGAAACGGATTCCACTATAGCGATCAAGAATACCAAAGTTCATAATGCAAGACTGTAACAGTCAAGAGGAATACAGTCATTTACCTCACAGTGTTGTTTGTAATTTTTCTCAAGTGACTATATCTCACAGGCGAATCTTGTTTTACAATTAATGAACCGAACAAAGAAACAGATGTCCTTGATCCTAATGCAGAAATCATACCAACAAACACTGCAATTTGGAGGAGGTTCGCAAAACAAAATTTTTGGAAGAGGAACATTATAAAACAAAAAAGACTTTCTGGAGAAAAAACTATAACCGGTAAGGTCTTAGAATTCCAAAAAAATATAAGGTTGGGTGACTGCAAATGTCGATTTAAATGTAGGGATGCAATCACGGTTGCACAACAAAACACACTGTTTCAAGAGTATTGGAGTTTTGGGGATGCACTGCGTCAAAAAGATTTTTCGTGTTCCCTTGATGAAAACGGTATAACCAGAAAGAGGAAAGGGTCTATGGATTCGGGTATTAATAAAATTGTGAATGGAAATCGTGGAAATGTTCGTGTATGCCAAAAATTATTTTGTAACACTTTTGACATTTCCAAAGCACAAAACTACAAGCAAAAATATGCTTTTCTAACAAATAATAATTGTTCTTGTTTTCTTATGACACGGTTTGTGGTAAGAAAGTAGTATCTGATCTGAAGCATAATAAAGTGAGTAATAAGTTAACGGTTTAGGAACTAAATTGTGTTTCATGTCCTATTTGATCAACTGACAACAAGCACAAAAGTGCTATGTCCTTACATATTTTATTCTATCATGAATAACTTGAAAAGTGATTGAAGAATTATTTATTTTTCATTATTATTCTTTAACAAAGGTATCAGGCCATAACATACTTAAATACCAAAGCCAATCGAGCTGCATTAGTGGAGTTATGCACGTACTAAAACTTTAATTTGAGTTTGCCAAAAACAGTAAAAACGGACATAGCACATGTGTGCATTAAGGTATCGATATAATATAGCAAATACCGAAACCCGACTTAAGCTCACACAGTTATGGGAACTTTATAAGAAAGCTGTATAACACTTTCTGCAAGTTTCCAATTGAGCTTGCAGTCCAAAGTTCATTCGAAATAGTAAAATAATTGTGTTCAAAAAACTGCAAAGTAAAAAGATAAGTTAAAACTAAACAAAAAAAAAACTTAAAAAAAAAACAGCTTTAAGCTGGCAAGGAGGGACTTTTCATTAAGCTATGAAAAGCTTTTCTTTTATAGCAATTATGGGAGAAGAAGAGTCCACTATTCACTAATTTTAAGGAAAGGAATAAATTACGGACCGTAACATATTTTTTATAGTGAATCACATGAAATTTACCAGTTTGTGAAGAAACCAGAAAAGCTTTTAAGGCCACAAGCACAAAAAGTACGATTGGCAAGTAATAAATTTCCAGTCCACAATTCATTTGTTTTACCCTTTGGATTCTTGTGTGAAATGATAAGACTACCTAGTGCTTGGTGAAGCGCGGAATTCAGTTCCAGCAGATTTTTATAACACTTTCTAATGAATATGGCGTTCATTGTTATTGAAAATAATTTGATTTAGTTTATGTTTTGCTATATTATGTCTGTATGAATTTAAGTTAATGGACAAATATAAAAACATGGCTTAGTCAGACTGTGTAAATTTTAGGACACCTGGGCTAATCTGACGTCTGTAGTCATTGGCGGATTGGCTATGAAAAAACACAATTTACATTGGTTTGCACTGAACCACATTTTAAGAACATCTGACAAACATCAGACATAAAAGATCAAACTTTCAAAAATTGTAAATAGGTCTATGTTTTTCTTTCCAAAAATAAGTCCAAAACTGTAGTCTAAGTGATTAGTATGACAAATGAAGCAACAAAATCCTGAATACTAGCTGCCGAATAAAGATCCCTTCATTGCAGTGAGGTCCTATAAAAAACACGACAGAGTGATACGTGCGATGAGGTTCATTAGGTTCCTTAATGCGAGATGGTTACATAAGATAGGTCATCTCTTGCCCACCCGACCTGTATGTAGAGCCAGTGGAAACCGGAAAACCATCAACTGTGGAGGGTACACTTGCGCATCATGAGCAAATTGAAGGAATATTATTTGATAACGAAACTGAATGACCCAAAACACGTGCCATTTAAGCCGCTACTCAAACACCACTTTTGGTTGCCACGCTTTCAGCATGGAACTTCCAAGACTGTCCTCAAAGTCCTTGTAATTGTAAGACAAATAAATTGGAAAGTGATTCAAAATAATGGTTGCTTCTTTCTTAATGCAAACATTCACTTACAAAAACGTACTTACGGTTGCATGTCGGTAACAAGATTTCTTGGAAATGAAGGCAGGGTCGCTTACATTCAAATTATCTACTGTTCATTTGTGATTTTTCATCAATGAAAGATTTTTAAGGATCCATGCTAGTTTAAATATCAATTTTCGAAATCCATCATTCAAACATCGATGTGAATAGTGAACTGAATTTACGACCTCAAAACTCCATACACCAAAGAGCAACACAATTTATAAAGTAAACTCTTTCTGACAGCACCTATGACATTGGATTTCACGAATGAAATAACAAACGCGCTGCATTTAAATTTATTTCAAAATTCCAGTTTCAAACAAGTATAATAAAAAAATTAAATTGACAAAAATTCCATCGCATTTTCTTGTATCATATTTGAGCCATAAAAAAATATATAGGTACAAAAATATCCTACAGACATTGAGTGGCTAGTCAAATAGATAAAAATGTGGTTTCCACACCACCCCTTCATAAATAACTACTGAAAGTTGTGGACGCTATCAGGGAGTCATTTTATTTGGTCCATTTCATTCTCCAAAGTAGACCCGTATGAGCAAAAAATTGGACACGACACGGCGAGTAGGTAGCTTAATTTATTTTTTATTTGTCCATTGTTGCACTTGGCAGTAGCACACATGCTACAGAGGTGGAACCCACAGCAGTTTGCAAGTTAGATCTCCATTTTCCACATGAGGTGCTGTTAAATTATTATAGTATATGAGAATCGAGAACGTATAGCTACTCTCAATGGGGATGCTGGGAATTATCTCCTCCATGGGCAACCACACATTTGTGTGTGTGGCTCAATGATTGCATTGGCTTGTTAAAAGGATAACTATGAAAAAGACAATACTGTATAGCAACAGCGGAGTGGTAAAAATTTATTCATGATCTGTCGGTTAAATAGAGAAAGAATTGTAGATTTAATAAATAAATAAATAAAAATTGATCAGGTTTTGAGAATAACTTTTCTTTTTTTCTTTTGGATAGACAAGTCAAATTCGAATATTGGGTTAGGTTAGGTATGTGGGTTGGTAGAGCAGGGTAGACCCTACTATACCACACTTAGGTCCTTGTGGACCCATTGTGATGCCCTTTTTTGGGGGTTAACCGTCGGTGTTGTTGATTCGAGTATTACTAGAAATTTCAACAAAAGGCATTGGAATTTCGAAAGTTACAAAACCCAATGCGGTTTCTTATTCATCCTTACTCAAAAAGTCGAAACGATTAAATCGATAAATTTTCAGTTATCCTACAAATGGCTATTTCAAAGTACAGAGGAAGAGAATTAGTCTTTCGAATACACTATCAAAGATTTGACTACAACTGACACATCTGTCAGACTGCCCGATATTGAACAAGATCACATTTCTAGTTTCTTCTAAATTGTAATCTGTACTAATTTATAAGACTACTTCATCTTAAGGCTGAAAAAAATTATCAACTCCAAATGGTAGCTGAGGTACACATTTTCAAGACTAGATTTGTTCACAGATCAGTTGTTGAAAAATTCGTACGTAAGTATAAGTTACCAACCCAAAAAAGAGGCAAAATGTTATCAGTCTCCAAGCAGACATCGAGTACAAAATGCCATAAACCACAAACTGTAAATTCAAACAAATGCCCCGATCCTTTGGTTCATCTCTATTTAAGACCACTTCCACAAAATAAAATTCATTTTCTATGTAATATTACCAACTTAACAACTTTGGCGAATGCAAAATCATGCAGCAGCACCACCACTACTTCCCCAGGTGTACTTCGTAATCCCTAATCCATGGCAATTAATTGAACCGAGTCCAATGTAACATTTAAAACATTCCTTCACAAAATACCCCATTGCCAACGGCTATACAACCATATTTAGATTTAGATTTATTTAGATTTAGATTTATTGAGTACATGCTAGCACAGTAAGAGTACACTACTTATAATTCTGTGATAGTTAAACAGTATAATTACATTAATATTACAATTTAAAGTTAAAAGTTCGAAAGTAAATAAGACTTAGAATATAACTTTGCTAATATTTACATGATCCTAATATGTTTGATTAAACATTGAAACTAAGAAATAAAATTAATTTGAATTTGCTTGATTTGTATACCCAAAGAAAAAAAAAAAAAAAAAAGAAATAAACTAGTTGCTCTGATTTGTGAGGAAAAGCCTTAATTCGATTCTGAATCGACGTGCATCATTCAGCTCTCTTAGATTACGCGGAAGCGAATTCCACAGGCGAATGGCAGCAATGAAAAACTGTCTCTCAGATGTTAAGCAAGAGAAACGTGGAAGAATTAAGCAAGCAGATCTGTTGGATGTTGAAAACTGGATTTTATTGAAGAGATACGACGGATGCTTTGTTTTGATTATCGTGAAAAGCAGAATCAAAGTACGGAACTTGATATAGTCATGAAAAGGCATATCCAACAAGTTTTTAGCCAAATGTGAGACGTGATCATATCTTCTTAGGCCATAGACATAGCGGTTAGTGGTATTAAATACTACTTGTAGCTTTCTTTTACTATTCGCGTCACTATCATAAAAAAGTTCACAGCCGTAGATAAGAACTGGAATGACCAGAGCTTTTGCAAGTACTAGCCTTGTCACCTGAGGTGTACACTTCTGAGCAGTCCACAAAGTACGAAGAACCCCATAACCCCTCCCCACTATTAAATTTATGTGGTTATTCCATGTGAGTGTTCTATTGAATACAACACCAAGATTTTTTGAAGAGTCAACGAATTGAATAGGACATTTATTTAACATAATAGATGGAAAATACGATAGGTCTACCGTTTTTTTCGAAATGACTAAACATTTACACTTGTTTGGATTAAGTACCAAACTGTTTTTGCATGACCAATTCGAAATTCGTTGAAGATCCTCATTTACGTCATTGGCGCAGTTCTCAATAAGGCCAAGGGGACAACTTCGATATATTTGTATGTCATCGGCATAAAAGTGTTTTGATGAATGCAAAATTTGAGGAGCTATATCATTAATGTACAGCGAAAATAAGAGCGGTCCTAAAATCGACCCTTGGGGAACGCCTCGCGATAAGGGAAGAAAATCTGATAGAATACCGTCAAGATACACGGCTTGCTGTCTTTCACTTAAATACGAAGTAATTAGCTTTAAAGCGTAGGGGGATATGTTGAAGTGATTCCGCAGCTTTTTAATAAGAGTTGAGTGATCAACCATATCAAATGCCTTGGAAAAGTCTAAAAGGACCAGGAAGGTAATACAGTCTTTATCCAATTGTTCCCTTATGTCTTCTACCACCCTTATTAAAGCAGTTGTACAACTATGTTTGGCACGAAATCCAGATTGAACTGAAACAATCAGTTTTTTATCTACCAGGTGCTCATTCAGTTGCTTGTGCATAATCCGTTCACAAACTTTAGAAAGAAAAGGTAGGATTGATATGGGTCTGAATTCATCACCTGCTGAGTTCTTAGGGATTGGTATAATTTTAGCCATTTTCCACTGACGAGGAAAGATACCAGTTATTAAAATAGTATTAATTACATGCGTAACGTATGGTAGTATTATTGGCAAAATAGCTTTGACGAAAACCGGATGAACTCCATCAAGACCCATTGCATTCGATTTTACAGACAAAAAGCTTTGAAGTATATCCATACTGTCCACTCTTGTAAAAACAAAAGATGGATTTGTACTGATAATGGGACAATCGTAAGAATTTTCGCCATATATCTCTGAGGTTCCAGGCTGGGGAATCGATAAGAACTTACGATTTAGTTCATCGCGATCGACGTTGTTTGAAGAACTTAGTTTTTGCTTACCAATCCCTAGCTCACGGAGATTATTCCATAATTTGCGACAATCTGTGTTAACATTCAATCGATTTGAGTAAAAATGTGTCTTTGAAACTCTAATTTCACGTACAACACTGTTCCGCAAATTTTTATAAGATTGATAGAGCTCTTCAATCCGAAAACGTTTCCACCGACGATATGCCTGGTCGCGCTGCATCATTAGCGCTCGAATATCGTTTGTTAACCAAGCTTTTGCCTTATCTCTTATCGTTCCAGTCTTGATTGGAACGTACGTATCAAAAAGGTGATTTATTTTCCTATGCATAAAGTCGATTTGGTCATCCGGTGAGGGCATAACGTAAACAAGTTCCCATGGAACACACCTTACGCTTTGCTCAAGAGCTGATCTATTTATATTTTTGAAATCTCTAAACGTGTAATTTGTTATTCTGGCGTGTGCCACAATTTCGAAGTCATATGTTAGAAAGATGAGATCATGTTTAGAGAAAGCTGGTGCAGAAATTTGGTCATAAAGTAATATCCTGTTAGTATCATTTACGAAGAATAAGTCAAGCAGAGTACTTGAAGTGCTTGTAAAATGAGTGGGGACCTGCGTATTTACGGTGTGAAGATCATAAGTATTCATGCCTTCAATTAGATGACTCTCAACCAAAAGATCACTATTCAAATCACCACAGACAATGACATTGGTTGCATTAGCTGTGATTTCTTCAATTATGTCATATATGGGTGCCAAATCAATATTTCTATTTGGTCTATATACAGTACCTAGTCGAATACTATTTTCACCACAGACTATGTCTATGAAAACGTAATCAAAGGCAGACCCAATAGGCGAACTAAATTTTGGATTACCAACTAAACCTTCTCTCAAGTAAATTGCTACTCCACCGCCAACACGGTCTTTTCTGTCACCACGAAAAAGCCTGTAGCCGCTCAAAGCATATGTTGGGTTTTTAAATCTGCACAAAACCAAGTTTCCGAAACACAGACTGCATCAACTTTAGAACTTACGAAAATATCTCTGAACTCATCTATTTTAGGATATAAACTTTGTGCATTCATATGACAAACCTTAAGTCCTTGTCTATGATTGCAAAAAATTCGAATCATCGATCGCAATACCCCATCACTACCATCACCAACCGAATTCGCCCCGCTCTCATTCGAATCTATTTATTAAGACGAAATTCTTGCTAGAGCCAAATGATACACACGTACACAAATCCAGAACAAAAACAAAGTCAAAGGCCTCTCCACCTTTCTCAAAACAACAACAACATTTACTTATCAGGAAAAGTCTTAAAAATAAAATCAAGCAAAAACAGTACATAATAACATAAATATGTGGAACAGAAAATAAAATAAAAAACAACATTGATAAACAAAGAGAGAAAGACTGTGACAATATATTAAAAGAGAAAATATGGTACTTAGTTTAGGTTTAATGGGGGTAATGCAGCGTGAAATCGATCAGTCAGTTGTTTATATTTGTTCTTCTCTCGGCGGCAGCATTCAAACTCCTGAGGTCATCTACGGCTATACTCTTCCCGTTTTCGCAGAATTTGACGAACACAGACCCAAGGTGTGTGTGAACAGAGAACAATTGCTTTCTTTTTTTCAAGCGAACTGCACGCTGAAGAAGAGTCCGATTTTTTTGCGACAAGCTCTCGTTTATAAACACATTGCAGGTTGAATCGAATCCAAGATCGCTTAGCGTGATCGGCCGGTTTGATTTCTTGCGAAAATTAGCAAGTGCTTTAAGCATTGTACTTCTCTCTCCCACACTGTTGAATTGGAGAATAACCGGGGGCTCGTCTACCTTACTACGATGTACGGTGCGAAAAATATTCTTAAGAGCTGGCGGTTCTAAGTCGATGGCAGTGCAGAGCTTGTTGTATATGGTATGCAAGTTTTCGCCACTGAATTTAGGGATTCCAAAAATAACAGCGTCGGTCAGAAACTCTTTCCTCTCTAAAGCATCGCATCGTTTACTTATATCGGACAAATCCACCTTGACTACATTGTCCACATTGCACTCAATATGATCAATCCGCTGGGTTAAGTTGGACATGGCAATATTGATATTGTTTGCGTGTTCAGTAAGTTGTCGTTCGATGGCTTGAACTTTACGCAACAATTCGTTGCGGATTTTGTCCATCTCTTCTCTGAAGGTCGTAATCAGAGAAGCAGTTTGCTTTTCTAGTTCTGCATGAAAAGTTTCCACCATTCCACTTGATTCCATTCAAATTGGATATATCCAATAAAATCCTTATTAGACAGTCAACAGTTTAAGCCACGATGTTGTGTCTTTGAGGTTGGTCAGACGTCGCCACCGTCTCGGTCTCCCCATAAGCGTATTGAAAGGCTTCCCAGCTTCCAACCTAACTCGTACATCGCCCAATTAAAATCTCATTCGTGTATTTAGTATCTGTTCAATATGCACACCGCTCTGTGTAGTGTAATCTCTTTTATAGTGAAAATCGCTATCAACATCGAAAAGTTGGCTAGAAAGGCAAAGCATTAATCCTCTCCAGTTGTATTGCTTCTAGAGGGATGGAGACAGTTCTCGAGCAATTAACAAAACAACAACTTTAGCACACATTTTCGCAATTTGCTTACTCATCCGATTTTCTCTTCGTCGGTTAGAATGTATTTTTTTTTTTTGTCGCAACAAGAACAGCAGCACCAGCAGTAGCAGTATGCGAGCTTTCGTTAGTCGCTTTTTATTCGATTTGAATGCAACACAATTGCACATGTACGGGTACCCTACCCGTAACCCTTATGCTTTCGAGGGCGTCTGTGCCACTGGCTTTGAGCACTCCATGTATGTTGGTTGTTTATTTATTTTTTTTTTTTTTGTGGCGATTTGCGTCTTTTACTAGTGTTCTCATAAAATGTACATAACCTAGTTAGGTTTTTCTTTTTTAATTTTTTTTTTTTAAATGGGCAACATAAAAAGGTTAGTCTCTGAATGGGGGTTGGGACGTAACGTGTAGGCTGTATATGGTAATGTTTGACTCCAGTAACTTTAATTCCATAAAATTTGCTTCAGTTCAACAAGTTTGAAGTTTTTGCTCTTAAAGAGCAACCGATTTTACGACCATAAGTGTGTGGAATTTACGACGAACTTTATGTGTCGTTGATTTATTTGCCCTACCGAGACTGTTTACATAATCCAACACTGCGAGAGAAAAGTTTGTTCATATTTTTTTTTTTTTGCTCGTAAAAATGATACATGGCAGATCTGTGCATATCTGTTGCGAGTTGTTTCTGATTAAGCACCGAAGTGGAAAAAGGGCGTCTTAAACACGTGCCTGCGATGGGACAAATCATAAACAAAAAACTCGAAGCTCTGTACTGAAGAAATATGTGTAAAAATGTATTGGATATGACACATTTAGTTGGGGTTGGGGTGATTAAAGTACCTAAATAAAACAAGTTGAAAAATATTCAATAGTAGAGGGTAGGTCAGTATAAAAATGTATACACAATCGTTGGACATGGTCACATACTTAAGCCACAAATTAAAACATACTCGTAGTTCTAAAGGAAACAGAACTAAAAACTGTGGCAACTTGTAAATGTCAAATACGACAGTCAAATCACTTCTCTGGTGATAGTAAAATGGCTAGAGATTTGTCAAAAGTGATGACAAGAAAGCCAAAATTACATCAGTTAACACCTTATGAAGAGAAAACACTTCGTGTAAAATCTTAAACATAATAGGCGAATGAAGAAATGTTTCAACCCAATACCTATGTTAAAGAAAACTTCACAAAGGATTATAAATAGGTGGATGAAATTTCCATCAGTGAATTCAACCTTCCCGACCTTGCGTCATCGCCAAATACTTCCTCCGTGAGTTTAATAAATTCTGAGATATAACCCCTCACTCCTTGGCCTCTCATCTCCTCAAGATGTTGTTCACTAATAAACCATGAAGACGCGGAAATCTTGATTAGGGGAAAGAAATGAAACTCATGATCAATGCTTTCACTGTTTTAGTCACGGACTGCCTACACTTCTCTCGGCATCTTACTTCTTTTGCTAAGTTCCATATTTTTATCATCAACTCGGATTCAGTGAATGCCTAACCCCAGTTCTAAGAGTGATTAATCGAATCATAACAGCCATTAAATACAGTTTCGAATACGTAAACCTACACTTCAATTAATCACATGAGTAGGTACCTTTCACCTACATGTTGTGTCCTCCTACGGTTCTGATGTAGGTACTCCTCTCAAGCACTACCTATAGCAATCCAAAATGTAACGCACCCAGTTCATTAGGAAATCAGAACCTTATCACTGTGAAAAAGAACAAGCTCCGACAACGCCTACAAATTACTACAAAACTCGCCATCACCAGTCACCATAGCGCGCTACGCATGGAGTGTCCTTCAGGTTTTCTTTTATTTTTGTTGGTTTTGAATTATTATCCCCTTATCTCACGACTCCATTTCGTGCTAAAGTAAACTTATTTCATACATGCAAATTGCATAACTTGAACTCGTGCGGTAGATGGTGGTCTTCGTTATGGTGACGTTATCCACTGCGCCCTCTTTGGATGTCACATTTTGAAGGAACTACACCACAAGTAGCTGCGGGTAGGCGCAGTCGAAATGCACTCGCTCTCTCGTCGTTCTATGTCCTGTCCTCGAGTCACGCTAAGTACAGCATTTTCCTTGTAATCGTTTTCTTTTTTTCTTTTCTTTTTCTGTAGTATGCAAATTTGTCCTGGCACAACAATGTATAAGAAGGAAATGTATATGTGGGTATTTTTTCCTGGTTAATTAATGGGTGAAATTTTGCGCTTTTATGTCGCTCTAATGCAAAAGGATTTTTCTTTTTTGTCCGAGTTCAAGGTTACATGAAGATGCGAGACAATAATCAGATCTGAACGGTGTTTATTTTGTGATGGCACTATCTGGGTCGTTTGCACAACGCCTTTTGAGTAATCAGACGTATGAAAGTTTGGGTAGTTTATTTTTAGTCAATGAACGGCTGAATTAAGCTAGCGTTTGTGAAAGGTGGCGTAGTTGAATAAAAGTCGTACATTTCGTGCAAATGTTTTTCCATGTATTCCGGTCTGTTCTAGTAAGAATGAAGAGCCAGGTAAGACTTGAGAAGCCCTATTCTATCGGTATAAACAGCTAAATCTTGCTGCTTTGTGTCCACGTTATTGACAGATATTTCTCTGTCACAAATCCTCGTATTGAATGTCCCCTTAAAAACGAGGTAGAACCTGATTAACTAATATCTTCTTTAAGGCCCTTCATTGCCATTTGATGAAACTATGACCATATCCCGGGTTGCAGCCCTTTCCATAGAGTGTTGTTTCCATACAGAAAGACTGCATTCGGTACGGTATAATATTTAGCAGTTCTGAGACAAATTATTAAAAAATAATAACAGGAGACCTTTGACAGCTTTCGGCGAGCACATAGTAATACATAAATGAGACGTATTTTCAGCGTAACAATTCTTCAACTACTAAAGTGCTGTGGAAATCTTTTCAATGACTACTCACGCTGATATAAATTTGAATACCACCCTATACTGCTCACTCGTTTATACGTCTTTTATATTCACGTCTCGTAGGACTGATTTTATCTGGACCGATATTTACACGGATCTAATCCAGTGAAATGTATTGATATTTCGAAGAGCTCTCCTATTGCCTCTCAGAATAACGTCTGCTTCCATACTGATGAAAGCTCTCTCTATGTCTACAAACAAAGTTATTGGTAGCTTGCTTCTTCTATAGGCATTATCAGATTATAATAAGGCTTGCAAACGTTTTTGAAGTGCAAGACTATTTCCTATGTAGACAAACACATCGAGGCGCGTAAACTGTATAAGTCTATGAGATCGTCTTTAAAAAAATAAAAATGTTAACATTTGTAACCGACATTTTTCTTGCGCGAAATCCAAAGAAGAATATTTCTTATTGATTTGCTAAGCACAGCTAATAAAATAAATCGTAGGGTTTGTTTTATACTCAATTTCAAATCATATCCACACTCATCCCAAAAGAATGATTCATGAAAGTTCTTCTTTCTAATAATAGCTCTAGCTGAGTCCCTGAGTTAGTGCTAACTACCGACGAATACATAAATAAGTTGAAATGTGTAAAATTTAATTAATACTCTGATTCTCCCTTGCAAAAAGAAGTCCCACCCCCATCAAAACTCGTCTACTCATCGAATTCTTAAGCTAAATGCCCTGAAAAAACACCCGGTACCTCTAAAAATATCACGAGCTTATTATATAGTACACATACCTAGAGCCACCATGATTTCTCTTTTTTCAAAAGGCTAACGAACGACTACCAACTGAACTATACACAAACATGGTTTCCTATTATACTACATCACAGACAGAATTGAGAACAACTGGATCGAGAAAGCGAACGTGTCAAATGAAACTTCCCTCTTGGTTTAGAGAGAAAGGAGCCAAAGAGGAAAATAATTGAAAAGATATTTTCGTTGCTCTGTCCTGTGTATATATTCCGCGAAACATAGGTAGTCTTGTATATTTCAATATTTCAGTTGTTAGTTGCATGTTTTTTTTTCGAAATGAAAGAAATAGTATAAAGTAAAAAGCAAACACCAGAAAACCGGGAATACCTTCAAGCTAGAACTATTGTTGACTGAACAGTAGTTGTGAATCTGTACCAAAGGACGAGCCACAAAAACTTCCAGCTCAGCTATACTCAAACATATATTTATATTCGTAGATTGCTAGTATTCCATTCGTATTGTGTGTTATGTTTTTTTTTTTTTTTGCTTGTACGTAACCCATCACAACAATTGAGAATAAGAGATAGAGAGAGAGATAGATAGAGAGAGAGAGTGAATCGAGATGAAAATCCAACTTTTCCCGTTGTGTGGAATGTAGTGTTTTCCTTCATTCATTTGTTGTACCCATTTTTTCAGTTTTTTTTTTTTTGCATGAATATCCTTAAAGCTAACAAGAAAAACTTTAAGTCTTTGCAAACGAAGAAAAAAGGGTTGTTAGGCAATAGAGCAATAGTGAAGGAGGTTCACACAATACCAACAGTGGACATGATAATGTCTTGCGGATTTTATTAGAAAACCAAACAGGGACACAGATTTACAGCTACTGCTGAACAAAAAGACACCACTGTTTATCATTATCATGCATACCGTGGTGACTACTGCTGCCAGCGTCATTATGCAGCTAGACTTAGGGTGAGGACTTAACTTCACTTTTACCCACGGACGTACCTCGCCTAGCTACCTCTAGCCCTTGCACTAATCTTGCACATACACCATTTGTTGTATGTGGCAATTTGTTTTCCGCTCAACTGACTTCGTCGCTTTCTAAATAATACCAACAGTATGTGAGGGATGTGTACTAGTGTGTCTGTGTCTGTTTTGCTCACCCAGTTAATAGGGGCAGGAAAGAATGAAGGAAAAAAGAAAAGTTTGATAATCAGGATAAGCCTTCGGGCATAGTGCATGTGTCACATTATTTATTATTAATTTTCATCCTTTTGGAAGTGGGTTTTTTTTCCTCTTAGCTTTCTGATTTTGCTCATTGTTGCATTCCTGGCTGGTATTTTGTTGAGAGCGTATTTGCAGCAAAAATGATTCTGGTTATCTATTTTTTTTTTGTCGTATAACTGTAGAGGGGTTTTTTGTTTGGTTATCAACAAAACAAAATGTAAAATCAATATTCGACTGATATCATGAACAGAATATAAGTAGCTTAGTTTAATCTGGGTAAAGCAGCCCACATAAATGTTATTTTTACTACACATACTTATATGTAGTACAAATGGTATTAGATAAGGATTTTTGTTTTCTTCTACTGACTTTTAGAGTCTACTTTTAAGTGTTAGACCAATAAAAGGTGTTTTGAAAAATTTGTTTAGTAGGCAACTGACAGAGTTGCGGGCTTAAAGTGGCTGCAGTTGAAAAGAGTGTTGGCTCCAGAGAAACAGGGAAAAAAACCGGATCTTTCAAACGTCTACGTAGTTTTTGCGGAAAGCGCTAAAAAATACGTCAAAGGTCGCTGCGGGCTTATCTATAAGAAACTGCCCAGTACCTAAGAGCGATCGCAATGCCTAGAGCACCTTCCAAGGTAATCGAGTGGAACTAACTTCAAAATCAAGATTGTGTTAGTTTTTTGTGTTGCGGTAAGTCTTACCCCACAAGTTTCCTATATAAAATCTAGGCTGTCTTGGGTGCAACTTTCGAATATGGACAATTATTTCATTTCATTTCATTTCGTTTCAAAATTTTTATTATTAGTAGTCCTGGTAGGCGCAGTGGCTTATAGTGGTTAGTGTGTTGGACTGCTAACCGAGAGTTCCAGGTTCAAATCCCGCAAAAACCCAAATTCCATCTCAGGGTTTTTTCACTGCGCCACCTCTCGCGAACGTCTGACAAACGTCCGTGAGTATAACAGTCTTGAAAGAGCTTCTCAATCGGCCGTTTGGAATCGGCATAAAACTGTAGACCCCTTCCATTCGTTCCAAAAAATTAAAAACCCACACAAAACGAATGGTTGCGAGAAGCTAGGCATAGGGTCCAGACAGACCTGTTGCGCCAACTATTATTATTATTAGTAGTCGTCGAAACTTTCTCGGGAATTGCTTATTTAATCGAATAGTACCCCTTTGAGGGATCATAAAGGCAATTTGGGGATGATTTTTGGATTTTAATTGTTAAGGAATGTTCCAAACTTAAAATATTGTCAGTTGCAGTCTTCTACAACTAAGAGCTCAAAAGGCTTGTTCTAAAGCTTGCTTGTTCTATTATAGCGAATGGAGCGAATGGAGCGAACAGAAAGTGGAACAAGATTCTCAACCAAATGCATGTAAGCTAATTCTATTTTGAAATTAATGGAAAAGGCTTTTATTTAGTGAAGTAGATGAATTGCTGGACAGAAAAGATTTCTAAAGACGGTTGGCTAATTCGATATGTGTTGCTCGTTCACATACAACCACTGCGTTTCTTCGGGATTTACTAGAAAAATAATGTAGAAAATGTTCAAGCTTGGAGACACCCATCATAATTTGAAGAAAGTTTTTCAAACAGAAAATTTTTAAATACATATCCGTGTGGGTGGAAATGGTTTGCAAGTTTTTTAAGTCAATTATTTTTCACAGTGAATGGCTAGAAGGCAGTCTATGTTATTAATGTTTAGAGCTTTCGAAAACCATCACAAATTTATACATTTCATAATACATGAACAATTAAAGTGGCACAAATCGAACCTCTTCTTATTACACATCTTTTCCTCCACCTGTCTATGTCAATTTATTTCCCCCCATCTCTCCAGCTCATTATTAAGAGTGATTGATACCTTGTTGTTTGTTGAAATGATAAAAGAGTATTATATTATTTGTATTAAGTGCACTTTGTCTCTAATTCCGTTCCTAATTATTTTATCACATTTCTGTACGTCTATCCTTAGTACGACAGCGAACAACAAGTAATGAGTCTTCCATACTTCGTTATTAGTAGGGAATTGTGTAGACTGAATTGAGAATATTTTTAACCAGTATACCCCCAGCTTAATTGAACAGCGACATCCTTTCACCAAATGTATACAGTCTTCCCTATCTACCCACCATTACACACTATGTGGCGTTTTCCTTGTAGTCGGCGAAAATATTTCCAAAGATGAAATATTCAATTTTCTCAAGTGGAAGGATTCTCAATTTAATGAGTGCTTTTCAATTTTTATCTCACGATGACAAAGACAGAGACGAGCAGTGGGGAAGGTGTTGGAAATTATTCCTAGCGAGGCATTCTCTCGACATTGACTGTACGACAATCACTTTGTGTAGTCGGCAAAATTTTATCAAAACTAGAATGATAATAAGGATTAAGAAATCGAACAACCGATAGCAATCGAAAAGGAAGAAAATGCCTTTGGCGGCAGTTATGAACTTTGTCTCTACCTCCCAAAAGGGGGTACCTATATGTATAAATTCCTGGAATAGGAACGTGAATATGCTTTGTGGACTTGTGTCACTGTTTACATACTACCATCCACTAGGCCTACTCAGTAAAGGGACAAAACTGCTTTCTGGGGCAATATTTGTTTTGTTTTTCTTTGCACTGTGTATATGCGATGCTTTTTGATTGGCCCGATTCCAAGGGCGATAACTTGAGCAAGTATTATTTTACGCTAAGTGTCGTCGTCATAGCCGTTATGGTATGCCTTGCGAAAAAGGGTCCCAAAGTCGGTAGATTAATTATTTTTGTTTTTTATATATTCGATGGGGAGAAATCGATTCCTTTGGCCTTACAGGAAGGATTTAGTTTACCCTAGATGTGGCATAATAAACAACCCGAATACACGTAGCGAATTATTTTAATGGCGTTTCCCCCAATGGAGAATGACCTTCAGGAGCCGGAAAGTGGGGTAGATAAATTAGTTTTATTGAGCTTTATATAGCAAAAGTTGGTAGTGTTTGACTTGGGCATAAGTTTGCAGGTGACATTTATCTATAATGTATGTTGAAAATTATTTTAAATGCTCCCGAGGGGGTTTAAGTTGATTCTCTGTAGATTGTGCACCGAAATGGGTTTGGTTTTAGAGTGGAAAGGATATATTGAAAGGGGTTTCGAATGTTTGAAGGTTTTTGGGTAGGCAAGGAAAAGTTTTACAAAAATCTAACCCGACAATTGTAATGAAAAATACTTTCGCTTTTGGGAGAAAGGAGGGAAAAGCATGCGAAAAGTTGTGAGAAGATGGGCCACTGGACAAGTTAAAAATAAGCAAATCACAGCCAACGATGTGTCTTGTAGTTAAATCGGTAAATAAATAAATCGGTTGATAAGGCGACTATGCAAGTTACAAAGAGCAAGGGCAGCAGGCACCGACCCAGGTCCATATATAGGGACCCTAAACCTAGCTTCCTTTGTGTGAACTTGTTATAATAAATAGAAGGTGCATAAATTTCATGGTGGTCCCTAACAGCTGAATTGAGAAGCACACACCATACCTATTCAACTTTTCCTATGGCACCTACAGACAAGTGGCAATAAAAGGAAGAAAAAGTATTACCCTAAATAGGCATATTTTGTGTTAGTAGAAAGGAGGCGAAAAACTTGAAATAAAACTTACTTTTGCAAAATAAAATTGAATATAGGCATGAAGGTTCGTTTTGACACAAAATATTAATTTCATGATTTTTTTAGAGGATTGTTTTCCTAGTATGTAAAACTTTTTTAGAAACAACTTAATTGACAGCTGACACTGTTTTATCGTGAATTGCATTTGTTATAATTTGTACTTTATTACGTCTAAAAAAAATACTTTCTATTTGCGTTGAAGGAGTGAGTGTGAAATATACGATCCGATTTTGACTTAGAAATTATTTCTGTGCTAGATCCCCATATGGTAAATTTAAAAAAAAATATAGAATACTTTTAACCACTTTAAAAACCAAAAACCAACTGTGATGGCTACCATTTAAGCACACTATACTACAAATATCAGAACGCCACCAAAATTGTAAGACTACGATATTGGTTGTGTTATCTTTTTAGCTGCAAAAGCACATGTATCCCTTGTACTGCTTAAAAGGACCGAATAGCAGCATTTAAAAAAGGTACATATACCCACCTCCATTTACCGACCGTCTTCAGTTTAAAATGACAAATTTCTGTTTTTATGGTCACTTTTTTTTAAATTTTAAAATTATACCGCCTTGCGTACTTTTTTGATAGAGCAGAATACCCCAATAAAGCAAGATTCAGTCCACAATAAAACGAACATTAAATATCCTTTGCGCACATTAAAACGGCACCAAATTGAGACAAAAATAAAACCTCATATATTCCGAGCGAGTATAGCTACCCTGCGGCGTATACGTAACCTTTTCTTTTTAGCAACTAAACTCAACCAACAAAAGTGAAGGCAGTTGGGAATTATACCGACAGCGATTGACAACGGCTGATTCCGATTTATTACTTGTAATAATGACTTCTCCTAAAAAGGATAATAACACGAAATGACTTGCTTGTGAGCATAACGGGACGGGGTGCGATTATAATGCATAAAGCGGTTCAAAATTGATTTTCAATTTGTTGTATTCTTTCGACGACCACATGACCTTCGTGCGGCAAATTTCATTTGAAATTAGTAAGGGATATACCAACCTAATATGAGACTTATCCATTCATGTGTGTAATCGCATACTCTGGTCTTCGAGTGATGTATCTTGAATCGAAAATAGGAGGGAAGCTTGAACAAGTGACGATAAATTTACAAATCCATTAGGGTCTTCGTATCAAAGTAAGATTTTACTATTCAATTACATAAGTGCACTGCCGGCTACGAAACAACACACGCACGTACGCGTTGGCAAGTGATCTGTATCCTACACACAGAACACAAAACAATCAATTCAATTTTGAAGGGACACACTAACACCGAACATATTTTGTTGTTTTTTATTCGCGATGTAGGTACTTCTTTTTTTTTTGTATGTCCTTTCTAGTGAGTGTACCGCCGCAGCATTCACTTATCCTGCGGTTTTCTTTTAATGAATTCAGTGTAATACACATACACAGATTGCATTGCACCCTTTATATCATTTTTTTCCACTCTTCACGCGCGCAAATTTGTTCGTTTTATCGTCGCTCTCACTCTCGTCCGCTTTATTTGTCATGTGCTTCTGTGTTTATTCGTTTCGGAATTTTTCCTTTTTAAAGCTCACGCGACATTTTGTAACACAATACTGATGCCGTTGCTGCTGCTGGTGTAGCTGCTGGCAACGATGAGAATGACTGTGTTGATGGTCTAGCAGTAGCAGGATTGGATAGTGATGAACTTTGTTGTTTCTCTTGTGTGTGCAATCCTTTTAGGAAATAATTTCACTCCCAACACTTTTAGCACCGGTTTATTTCGCAGATTACTTCGAATAAATTATACATCACTGGTTAGAGGGACTCACAATTTGATTTCATTTGGCTGGCACATTTCAAGAATTTGAAAACCGAATTTAATTTCGGAGAAATGCATTGAACTTTCCTTTCGGTGGAAACACAATCGCACTGGTCGTTATATTCACTTGTACGGAGGACACAAACCCGAGGGGAGCATTTCCCATAAAATTCCTTCGAAACTGGACCTGATTTCAAAGGGAATATTATCTTGATCCAAGTGTGTAAAAGCTTTCTACAAATGTTTTGCTATCGCTTCCTCGGAATGGACCACTTGTTCAGGGCTTTGCCTTTTCGTCGATATTCCGAAATAATTAATGAAACAACTCGAATTTAAGTCGCTTCAAATAAAAATTCTTGTTTAGCACACACAGAGAAATATCTTCGAATGGAGGACAGGGACTAGATAGTTTAAATTTTTTGTAAGTTTTTTTTTTTTTTTTTTTGTTACAGTTACAGGCGATTCACCTCCCTCCACGCAAAACAAGAGGATAGTATATGATGAATGAGAGGAGAGGAGTTCCAACAACACGCAACTACTGAGAAGCTTTGGAGTTTCCCAATCGAAGGAAGACCGCAGTGCATGTAGCATGTGGTGGCAATTCTGTGTGTAAGAGCTTTCTACCCTTGTTTGCTTGCATTGGCAGTAGCACTGGCAGTTTCAATTTCTCATGCTCCCAGAGAGGGAGAGAGAGATATTGGAATTTCAACATTCTCTAAAGTGAAATCTCTGTTTGCGAAGGTAGGGGTGTTGTTTTCTAAGGCAGGAACTTCGGCTAGCAGAAGTGGCTCTTTTTTTTTTTGCGGAATCTTCTCAAAATTGGGTTGAAAATCTAAGAAAATTCTATGCTGGGAGTTCCAGGAGGGTTATTCCACACATGCGCTGGAATTTATTTCTAATTTTTCTCTGAGTGTATGTCAGTGTAACACTGGAATAGATACGACACATTGGTGTGGGTATTTTTTTTTTCTTCATGCATCTGTTGTCACTTGCATGCATGGAGTTGCCATTGTGCGAGGATATTTTCGAAAACAAAGGTGTGGGACATTGGAAACTGCAATGACAGCGCTCTTACAGAAGAAGGCGCATCGCGAAAAATCAAATTATACATTAGCAGTGAGTGTAGGTGTTTTTTTACTTGTATTTAATGTAGATAAAACTCTTTGGGGAGATTAAGGTGGACCAACCAATTCTTTCGCAGAATTACCTCCGCTATAGAAATCTCCTTGTAAGCAGACTGACTTAACTGTTTCGGTATGGAATGTCTCTGACGGTTTGATCTACTCATTTGACGAATGTTTGTCGGCCCTTTGCCTTACGTCGAAATATGTCGGAAAAGTAGTGCACTTAATAAGTAAATTATTAGAGTTTAACATTTTTGCAGGTAGTACATATGCAAATCAATATTTCCCGACAAATCGTTTGCTATACACTGGTAGGTAAAAGTTTGGAGTTGTTGGCCAGAAATCATCAAAAAGAACAAAGCTCTTGTGTGGGAGAAAGTGGAACAAATGGATAAAATTGTGATGGATGTTGTTGGGTTTAAAGTTTGGTGCTGTTATTGTTGGGAGTTCATTCACCTATATGAATGAAAAATATGTTGTACCAACAAAGAGTGCTAAAAACGTCTATTCCGCCTGAAATATATCGAACGATGTAGAAGTTAGTAGCAATGGGTAGTCCTTTCAATAATTTAAGGAACGTTTTATGGGGACCAAAAGACAACTTGAATTCATTTGTTTCCTTCTGTGGGACTAGTAAAACTGACAAGCCGACTGAGTGATGATGATTTTGCGAAGCAATCATAATCCCAAAGAACGATTTTTTAGAAAATGGTTCTTCTCAGATAACGTATCAAAGTAACAATCGTTATAGAAGTTTACCAATAGTAACTTTTGTTACTAGACAAGAGTAAGACAATACTATATAAGTTATCAATTTAACAAATATGGTGGTGTTATTTAGGAGCGATAGTAGAAATGAGTTGAAGACCCAAGCCCCACCATCAACATACCTTCAGACTTGGGTTGGAAGATGCGCCAATTCAGAAGTAAGGTGTTTTAAAAGTAAACTTTCTAAGTCTTGGGAAACCAAAGCAAGTAGGTACCAAAGACCATTCCAAGAGGCAATCAAATTCAACATCTCATCTGGGTCTTAAACGATGCACAGGATACAGCTCAACCATCCACGTTGGAAAACTATATGTTTAAATAACGGGATGGGCTATCATAAAGAACGCAAGAAAGCTACTGTTGCAAATGACTTTCCCTCCGACAACCATATCTAAGTGATAGATTGATTTTGACTATTAAACCGATGAATACAGTTCACTCGATGTAAAGAACCTGTAAATGAACAAATCCCTTAAGGAATATGTTGTAGAATTACAATGGTAAGCGGCGAAATTCCGAAAACGATGCTCCAAAACTTGACCGCTCTCCAAGATTTTTCGTTTCCATACCGATCGCTTTCAACCGATTTCCACAAACTGTGAGGAAATTTTTTTCCGCAAAAGGACATTGATATACCTAGTCAATTTAATGCCAAATCGAGCAACGTGCCTCCCAATTTTCTCCATCGATTTCTTTTTAGGTGGTAGAATTAATCGTTTCCCACCCAGCTAAAAATGGTATGGGATGGTTGCTGTCATTTATATAGTTACACCCTTTAACAGCTGCATTCCCCCATAAATCACAATTTGCTCAAATTTTAAACTCAAAATTGGCAATTAATTTTTTTTTCATTGCTGCAGTAATCAAATTTACTGCTTCGAAACCTTCGTCCGAACTTTTACGATGAACTCAACATGCACCTCTTAGTACCTCTATTGAGCTTTGAGTCCAATCACCCTCCTCTCTGCATAAGGAAAAATAAAATCAAAATCACTTTAGTGCCCACGAAACCGCATCAATAAAGTCTCATATTATTAACGACCGACTGGCTTTACATAACTCAACCATACGTCCTCAGAACCGACGACCGCAGCTGCACTCGATCGCTCCGAATGCATTTTAAATTCCGCAAATGGTGAGTCCAGCACACGACGCACGGAGAGGGATGCTTTTGTCTCAGGTCATTTGTCCAAAATCTGGCATCGCATCACCTCCCGTTTCTTTTTTATATCTCATCTTCAGTGGATGATATCGCATTATACAATAACAATACACCGAAGTGAAACCAACTCAGAAATACTGTCGTAGTCCTCGATTTGGGGTAGGGCGGAGATGGCAGAGAGTATTCGTGTTCATCCCCCCAAAAGAGCTCATCAAATATCCATCGCTTTTACAATTTTTACTTCATCGTAGGAGTCGGTACTTTTCTGAATGTGAGTGTGCATAAGTATGTGTTTGTGTACTATGTGGTTGCTGACCTAGTTGCATGCACAGCCTGGTTATTAATACTATGTCGTGGTGGCAGATAAAATGGATATAATGAGAGCATTCCCTGGAATCGTTTGATTACCCCACTTACCATTTGGGATTCATCAAAAGTGGATGACCCCATTTCATGCTCCAGGGGCAGTGATGCCATCGGACACAGACATCCTGGATTTTATCCGATAATATTCTTACATAGTTTGCTAAAATTGATAAACATCCGCGCCTTCTTACTACAGCAAACTGTCATCGCTAATAATGGCAGAACTGTTCGTTTTTATTTTCTTCTTTAAATCAATTCAAAATATCTAAGGGATGCAAGCTAAAAGTAATTTCCACGAGGGAGGTGTGCGGATGGAGAAAATAAAGCTTTCCTTCCAAATGAAGGGGATGAAAGCTTTTAATTGAGGTACAATGCTCTTCGTAGTGTCACACATAATGGATGTGGAGAAAAGATGGTGTCACTTGCAATTCGTATAAAATACAAATGAACGTGGTAACATGACATGACAATTCATGAGGCAGAAACTCGTTCATGCTCCTGTCCTCGGGTCGTTCTTCCGCTCGACCGTTACCTGAACACAATAGCCCTATGAATGCTTGCGATCTGAAATACAGGTCGAGGTCGTTCATTCACTTTTATACTCCACTGGACGAAAGTGATTTCAGTAAACATTCAAGGGAGTTGGTCTCGCTTTGCATTGTTCAGAGATAGATGGTTTTATAAACGGGGGGTTGCAACGTAGCTATTAATCCTTGCAATACATTTACTTGTGTGTGTCTGTAGCTAAATATAGTCGAGTTTGAGTCACGAAGAGCAGGACAGTGAATGGGGATTTTAAATTCTGTTAACTATAATAAGGATTGTTTTATCACACACACACATGCGTATTCTGAGATGAAAAGAGTGGCTGCTATGCAACTATATATGAGCAGGCGTGGCTTTGTTATAGGTACCTAGGAGTTTGTAGTTGAGAATGAAATTAATGTCGATATCGACCCTAGGTTAAATTTAGTTGATGTCCCAGAGTTTCCATATGTGAGATGTACAGAGGTGATGATTTGAGACAAAGAGCCTGAATGTGGTTTGAAACTCAGGCCCTCGTATTAATAAATACATGCGAACGAGGTGGTTGGCTAGCAGACGTCAGTTAGCTTACAAAAAGTTGACGAAACTGCTGGGTAACCAGTTGATAACTTCTTCATTTTTTCAAAAGAGCTGTAGGTAGTTGGAACTTATATAGAAAATATGAATATGCAAAATTTGTAGGTAGGTAAAACTGAGAAATAACGATAGCATTTATGTCAGCTTGAAGTATTTTGCTTGTTGATTTGAAAATCATACGCATAAATAACTACGTTTAGCTTGCAGAAATAACCTTGAAGGCAAATATTTGATGGCAGAATATACGTCCCCGAATTGAGCTGTCCATACTTCAATATGTTGATCACATTAAACGCCTGTCTAGGTTAGGTTAGATTTGGCTGGCAGGCCAGAATAGGCCCATTGTGATACAACCGCTTGTTTAACATAAATGCCCGTATGAGGACTGACCGTAATAATTTGTCGTCGATTGCAGAAAATATAAAGGTATCCAAACTATAGTATTCTACACTTGCAACACTTGTAACGGATAGGCGAAACATTTATAATTCTGGCGATGGGGGAAATGACTACTAAACATACACTTACACCAAGTTACACTCCAATTGCCGTTTTGCACGCATTTTGTAAATCAGACATCGCATTGAAACTGTTCCACTTATCAAATACATGCCTACTTTTTTAGGAAGCATTGTCCACTTTGGACAGTTGCGGTACGATCTCACCAATGTGATTTCCGCTGCTTTCACAATTTTATCTAGTACTATTCGTGGATAGTGTGAACTGTACGTACCATCCAAAAATCTATTTGTATGTAATGTTTAAAGAGTCTCTAGGAATAGTTTGCAACTTTTGAGAACAATTTCAACCTCAATATATGCTGAGTGGACTAAGCCTTTTATGCGTAGGAATGATTAATCTTCAAAAATACAGGACAGGTTTGGGTCAAGTTTTGAGAATGCTGCTCGTTTGGTTGGAGTTTGAGTTAAGTTCCTCTACTCTTTGCGAGGCTTATCTCAAGCACTAAGACAGAACAGGAAAAGACAAATTTCGGGTCCACATTATATCTAAAAAGAGAAACCCCTCGCTTAGCATTTATATGCAGAAAAAAATGAGAAAAGCTTCAGGTCAAATTCGGAATAAAAGGCCTCTTCAAAAATTACAGATATAAAGTTAGAAAAAAAATATTCAAAAACAAGAACCGAGGATAGAAGGGATACCCATATGATATAGATCAGGAAACCGTTTCTTATATTGCTTTGGATTACATATAGATTACAGAATTTAAAAACTAAAAATGTTGATCTGTGCAGTTTCAAAAAAATGTACTCAGCCTAGACTCCCATCCAGCTGATCGGACTTTGTTCGATTCTTATGAAAATACAGGCTTCTATTAGTTTTTTCGGTGTATGAGATGTAAAAAAACTTTAAATTGGAACATGGAAATAGCAATTTTAATACTTACCTGTTAATAAAAGGGTATTTAACTTTATTGTATGAGTTGTTTGAAAATGAAGAATTTTGTAGTTCTGGTAAGTAAACACAAGATATCGTTCGGTAGCACGGTAAAAAATGGAAAGGATTGATAAAAATGGTTCTGGTGGCCTTTTATTTAATTATCGGTCTCCAAAATATAGTTTCTTAGCATCCAACTCAAATCGAAAGATATTGGATATTGGTTTTTCGATAGTTAAGATATCATAAGGAAATGTAACCACAGCACGAGCTCAATGGTGGGTACTCAACATTTGTGAGTGATTTATGGGTGCTTCATCATAAAGAAAGCGGAGCTAAACACTATATTGGCTTCGATATTATCAACTGCATTTTCCAAGCTATAAAATACGCATCGCCTAAACTAAAATGTCAATTTCTTGTTGTTTTATTTACAATTTGTATCACTCTTAATCAAGGGCCGTATATTTCTTATACGCGGTTCTGTTTTTCTTTTCTTTTAGTTACTTACAAAAACCTTTTTAGAACCATATCGAGGAACCATGTGCTATTTTGAATACAAATATGGAAGCAATTAATAAAAGGCTTTCATATGAAGGTAGGCTAACGCCGATATTTTTCCCTCTTAAGATTTAAGCCTTCGTTCACTTCGTTCTCCTAAAGTCTTATCTATCACTTTGCGACTCGTTATGGATATTTTGAGTCTACCGATTTTTTACTAAATTATTGCTCTTGTAAGTAGCAAACACGCCTTACCCCCGATCACAATTAAATGTTACGTTACGCCATTTACTCTACAGTACGTAATTGCGCCTCCTGGGAATAATTGATAAAACGCTTCGCTGAAACTTAAGTACTACCACCTACCTCAGAAGATGTCAAGTAGCACAGCCGCGAGTCAGTGCTGTCAATCGAAGCCTGCTGAACGATCCCGTACCGTGATTCACGATCACTCAAATAGTCAGAGCGTAAGCTATCTTGACGTATAAATTCCGCCCTGCAAAACAACATTAACAAACAATTACTTAAATAACGCTTCGCGATTGTGAGACTATGAGAGAGAAACCTTTGCTCTAAGGAATCAGCACGTGCACTCTTGTAGCCTGAATCATTCAAACTGCTGTCCTGACGCAATGACGGCAGAGAATCCCACGGTGAGCGCTTGTGACCAGTTCCAGACGATTGTGCTGGCATCAAACCCTGACCAGATCCAGAGCCCATTGTGGAACTTCCCGAACGCCAGCCATCAGAATGACGAAACCATTGAGCGCGAGCCGATTCCCCAATGCAAGAGGCGCAACGGGAATTCGAGAAACTTTGCCCGAAAATGAAATGAGAGTGAAATTTTGATTTGTTCTTTTGATAACAGTGATTATGACATAAGCGCAGCTCACCTGGAATTATGATCACTCAAATATCCACGATCGCGTTCACGTTCCCTCTCACGTTCTCGGATCAGTTCGTTGCGATCACTGTAGTAGCCGTCACGTTCACGATCGCGGTCCTTGTCGCGTGTCGAAAGTGGTCGATGTGGCGGCAATGGCAATGTTGATGACTTGGCACTAGCTACAGATCCTTAATGAAAACGGAAAACCAACTTTAAATCTGTTCTCAGCGATTTTTATAATTTTCATGTAAATTTGATGAAATTTTGAAAAAAGAAATATTTGCAACCAGATTTTTTGTTTTCGAAACTTGCAGGAATAATATTATATGATTTAAGTAATTGTTGTATAAATATGGAAAAGCAATCTACTTACGACGTCTTAATGGGTATGGGCTACGTTGGGTTGATCCTGGTAAACTCTCAGCGAATTCTAATGGTTTTATTTTGTACATGTTTTGGTTTTTATTATTTTAAGTATAAGCATTTAAGAAGTTGTGTGCGAGAGAAAATCAATGAGTTTTATTTTTACAAATCAGCAAATATAAATAATTAATTCAAATAATGAAAAAACAAAATAATTTAATAGGGAAAATGGTTAGTTGCTTAAAGCTGAGAAAGTCCGATCATTACATTTGGTTGTATCGTCGTGGTGTCTTGGAACAATTGACAACTTTGTTGAAACCCTGTGACTTTCATGGAGCAATTTATACTGTTAGGAGCTCAAGAGAGACCTAAAAAACCCAAAACTCAAGACTCAAATTGTCAGTGAAAGTTTTAAGAATACAGAAGTAATTTTGAATCACAAAATGTCATTTATGTACATAGCCGCCATTTTTCTTGCAAATATAATTGTTATCTAAGTATACTTTGAGGAAGAAGCGATTCGTTCCGTTCTGATGTTTCAACAATAGGTACGATGAAAAAAATAAAACCACAAGCCGTTTAGAAATACAGACAAGTTTGAACTCAATTTGAACATATTGGTTCGTATTCCGAACATTGATATTCCCCATTTCGAAAGTGGAATGAAATGTACTGCTGTCGGATTTAGAGTTCCGAAAGAGGAATTATTAATGTCATTTGATATTAGTTTTTTGCATTTCGAAAATATTTGCAGAGTGCCTAGTAGAACTGCCATTTCATAACTTCGTTGGGATGTACCCGGGAGTACGGAACGAAAATTTCGAAAGCGTTTCTTGTAATTGGGACGGTTTCGATATTGAAAGCCTGTGGCGGCCATGTTGTTTTGGTAGAGTCTGTCTGATCTGGTGTTAATTATTCATTAACCCACTTAAGTATCAATATGAGTGTTTGTCAGATAAAACGTTGTGCCCTTTTTACTGCAGACTCTTCGAATCTTCAACGTTTGGTGGCCAGATTCGAGACAACCGGTTCGACACAAATTGTACCACTCAGATCCGTGCCACTGTGAAAAGCTGCGGCAGGCATTTAGACGATGTAAAATTTAAATGAAATATCCAGAGAGTAGGTAGAGAAGGTCAATTCATGTGAAAATAGTTTAATCTGAAATTGGAAATATGTAGGAGTACAGTGCCCCTGTTGTAGTACTTTTGGCAGCGCTGAATTTCGAATAGGAACGAAATAGAGAGTGGGAAATCTTATGTCTTCCGATGGGTCTAAAAGGCAGCTCTACTGGGCAGTAAATATCAGAAACATCCACAAATCGTGTGTACGAATGTCGGGATATTTAAGATTTCTCCACTGTGCCATTGCCATCGCTTGAAAACATCTAAGATCATCCGATCGGATTTGGCAAACAAATTGTAGGGCCAATCGGCCCATCAATAAAAATAAGAAGCGGTATGGGCAAGGGCAGTTACATGGGGACGTATATGAAACAGCCGCGGATCAAATTTAAAAGATACTATTGACGACGCTCGTAAATGGAATATTTAAACCGCTAGACACTGCCAACAAAGGTGAATATTGGGCCTGTTTCTTGAATACGTATCTTAGAAGGAAAAAGCAAAGTAGATGTCTGCTCAATGGACAATTTCAAAGAGAAATTTGTGATGAAATATTGGCAACTGGTGTGTCTCGTTTAATTCAACTAAAAAGAGAAAGTCGCTAATATAGTAATATCTTTGTGAAAGCTAACACTGTAGATCGGAGGCAGATTGATTAGGAACATACACCATTTAACAGTCATTGTAAAGGTGAGCCTCAATAAAAATCGTCAAGGAGTCTATGCAAAGATGCACAATTTGCAAGTTAAGTGGCAAAAACCAACTCACTTGTTCTACTTCAAATAAGGTAGTTTTATCGGGAATATTTGTTCGATTTGAACTGACTTTACAAGTAATAACACCACCTGCTTGCAGCTTTTTCCTTTGATTAAAAATCAGCCCTCAAAATAAACATTTTCTTTGACGACAACATTTTTAGGTTGTTAAGATTGCACTGAACAAAACTAAGTTAGTAAGTAGCGTAAGTCAGCATTTAAGAACAAACCCACTAAGTCTAAGACACCCGAGTACAACCAAAACAAGGAGAAAACACTATACTCACAACAAAAGCAAGGCCCACAACACAAATCGATAATTAACAATTTAAAAAAAAATGTAACAAAACCTTGGCAAGAACAAAATCAAAAAACTCTTCGAAACATTTTGGACTCACCCAAATTCTCCATACTCTGTGATAGAAGAGCTTCAAATGTGTGCAGACTGTACGACTCAGCATCCATTCCCTTGGCCAAGGTGTTTCGTAAATGCATTTCGTACTCCAACAACAATCGCGACGTTGGGCTTCCCGGAGTCGGTGTCACATTTGGCTGGCTGGGATGATGATGTGGATGACCACGACTACCGCCACCGCTTCTCTGGCCATACGACTGATCCTGATCGGAGTTCCCGTTGCTTGAACTGGGCGTAGTAGCGTAACACTGATTATCGAACATTACGTTATCCGATGGCGGTGAACCCTCCAAGCAACCGCGTTCGCGTTCCAACTCCAAGTACAGATTGCGCTGCGGATAGCCACTACGACCGATCTCGTGCGATGATCTGTAGAAAAGTTGACCAAATTTCGAAAAACACCGATTGTTGTTTACATTTTAACGCAGGTAAATAAACACCCACCTGGATCCGGAGAAACGTGATGCCTGACTAGATGGTCTCCCCATTGTGTTATTGTTGTTCATGATGTGATGCATTCCATGCTGGTGCATGGCATGTTGTGGGCCCAGGGTATTCGCTACATTCGCTGCGTTGTAGTAGTTGTAGCGGCGACGTCCCATCTCAGGAGAAGTGACCGGGCTCTCTGTGCTGGGCATGGGTTTTAGCATGCGTTTCAATGTGCTAGTATCGGTTGCCATGTTCATGTCTTCAGTGCTCTTTGTCTTGCGTCTGGTGTTGTTGTTAATTATGTTGTGGTGCATGTCGTGCGATTCGCGTGTCTGCAATAGTATACACAAAAAATCAAAAGAAAAATTAACAAAAGGGTTTATTTCCTAAAAGTGTTAGGCGACCGAAAGACAAGTGGGAAATGCAACACAAGAGGCAAATAATCCGTGGGCGATTAAATCCGAAATCGATTTTTAGGTCTTGCTTCTTTCTATCTGCGCCTTTCTAATTTGTGTTTTATTTCTGAATTAGCAAAGCTCAGCAGCAGGCGTTTAGTAATTTCAATTAGCGCCAAGGTGGGATTGGGTTATCCCTCTCCGAACACTCTCATTTGATAGGTACGACGTGTATGCAAGAGTGGCTACCGTTGGAAGGTGCACTTAATTAATTCTTCTGTGGCAAAGGTTGAACTTTGTGCAAGGAATTCGAACAGATGACTGTGTGTGGATTTGTCATAGAGTACTGTTCTTTTCAGTGTCTCGGGTGCAGCGTTAAATTGTATAGGTCCTAACATCCGTTCTAATAGTAAAATTGTTTGGGGTTATGCGAAACTTATTAGGCAAGTCTCTTCTACTATAAATACCAGTCAATCCAAGTTAAGCCTTGAGAGTTGAAACCACGAAAAAACACCAGAGCTGCCTAGACCGAAAGCAGAATCGGAGTTCTTCATACTCACGTGACCTAGGTATTATCTTTAGACCGATTAACGAGTGTAGTTGAGTTCTTTTCTCGTTTTGTGTCTGACCAGAAAGGACTACATTGGTACATAGAATTCGGTATTCTACGGAGCACCTCTCGAATCTGACAATTTACAACTTTGTCGTCGACAGAAACTCTTCAAAGGCTTCCTTTTCTATGAAGCCTTAAGGGCTTATGCTCTATCGTGAATATGAATGAGAACTGAATTGCATTCCACACACTCTCGCATGCCGCTCAATAAAACAACATATTCTTACCATTTCATCGTTGTAGTCCTTGTTGCGTGTACCCGTACCAGTTGATTTCGTTGAAGACATTGTGTTCTGTTGCAAGGTGCCGCCAGCCTGGGTGCCCTCTGATTTGCAAGTCTCCATATCGCCACGTTGACCACCACCCACCATGTTGTCGTCCTGTCCAATCTGGGATCCCACATGATTCTGTGTGTTCGAATCAATTCCCATCCCACCACCAGGCGCGTTAATACCACCGCCAACATTTGCGTTCATCTGTCCACTGGTCATGGTATTGGTTTCTTGCGACTTTGTCTGACGTAGAAGTGTGTCTCCTGCAAAAGAACAAAATTAATACAAAATTCACCACAACTATCCGATACACAAACCAAAAGCACATTTCGCCGTCGACAGAAAAGCTCTTTCGTTTGAAAAAAAATCTCACCTTGTCCTGATTGCATTGACTGTGTTCCAGTAGCAACATTATCATACAGCGATGTACTAGATGTTGCATTGGCGACTTTTTGCTGTTGTCCTTCTGTATCTGTGGCACGTGAAGCAGTTCGAGGAAGAGTAGAAGAGCCTAAACAACAAATAATGCAAATCGTTTGCACAATAACAAGTTAAAATGAACTAGACTCACCTCTGTATTTCGGATCCTGTGCACGTAGGCGTGCATACTGCTCGGCTGTCATACAAGTGCATTGGGGCTCTCGCGACCTTGACGGACTTGCCGGTGTGCTTAGTGGCTTTCGCTTCGCTTTGACTTTACTTTTGCCTGGTGGATCCAATTTCAGCGAATAGCTCGAGGAGGCCTTTCGGGAAAATTTGAAAGAAGGCGACTGTAAAACGTCGCACTATGTTAGGTTAGTTGGTTGGGAATCACAAGGTTCTGTTTGTGCGGCTTTTTTGGCAATTTTTTTCGTTTATTATTTTTTCGTTAAGATAAATTCTGAGAGAGAAACATTTGAACCGTAAAGTATTTTTTTTTTTTTTTCAGTTATAGAGACGACACACACATACTTAGATATTGGAATATAAAAGTTAATTTTTATTTAAGTGTAAATTAGATTTGTACGTTAGGTAGGTATATCTCGTTTCGCAAATCAAAGTGTCGTATTTGGGCCGCTGTTTTTTAAATTCTTCTAAAAATTGTCCAATTGATAAAGTAAGAGAAAGACCTAATTCAGAACCGTTTGTTGTGATGATTTTAAGGGAGTTATTGGGGAGGTAAGGATTTACTTAGAACTGTTTACGAGCCTGAACTTGAGATGGCTGTCCATCACTTGAGGAATTGGTTTTCACGGGTGTGGAAATAAATTAATTGAATTAATGGCGTAGCTAATTGGAAGTGTCACCCACTTTATTGCAACTAGTCATAAATCTAGTAGTACATTGTCTACTTTTAATAAAAGCGGCAAGGGAAACTAGTAAACATTTTTTTTAATGAAATTGGATAAAATACTTTTGATCACTAACCACCAAGTCATCGGGAGGACTTAAAAAAAATTAAGATACTGTAGCCTTGTTAGTTTCGAAGCAAATGAGAAAAATTTTCAACGACGCCTATACTGCCTTTTAGGACTACTCAAATGTTTGACGATTTAAGCAAACTTTACAAATGAAGCTGCCGGTCTTTTTCACCTCTACAATCTGAAAGTTTTTCACTAATTTTTTGAGCATCTGGAGCCGTTTGCTGATGTGTTTTGCCTACGTTACAGCTATTGGTCACAGAAAATTAATGGTTTGCATTTTTTCCATCAGAATCAAAATATACTGCTACTGATATACGGTAACCCTTTAATAAATCAGGCGTTTGATATACGCCGATCACGGAAACCGGCGCATCTAGTGAAGAACTACTCGACCGAGTACTGAGTTGTCATTCCTTTGATGTAGTGAAAGTGAAGTTTACATCAGATAACGTGTCTGGTTTCATATTTTTGAATGTGCCCATTATTAGCTGCACATTAATGTAAAAGATAATTATAGATGTTTAAGCCAGCTTATTAATTAGTCATTTTCGCAAGGACTATTCATTCTCCTCGAAGTAAAGGTCTCAATTTAGTTTGGTTCTAACTTTTATACAAAAATGTGTGAAAGTAAAATTTGCGTACGTTACGAATTTTATTTTCGTTTTGAGCTGCAAAAATGTGCCTTGATAAACTTCTTAAGTCCGTCGCTGTTTCCTTCGAATAATTATTGGCTGTAAAAGAAATCAAAACACTACCGCTCCTGTCAGAAGGGTCTTTGACTTCAATGCAATCATAAGAAGAAGGATAGCTCAAGCAACATTTAAAGTGTACGATTGGAAGCAGGTGGCCAAAGACGAGTCTTAAGGGACATATTGGTTAAGGCCCAGATCTATTCCGCACTATCGCGCCACCTATGAACTTGTACATAAGTAAGATACACTTAAGTTATTATTATTCGAATTGAACACGTATAGTTCTTCTTTTTCGAAAGGCAATTGTAGAATTTATCCTTTAGTTGAATTTGGTTAACGTCAAACATGATTTACTCTATAGCATTTAATAAGGAAAGGCCTATTTCGAATAACCTCTTAGTCAACTGTTCGTTCACTTAATTGTTTAAGATTATATGCTCTCATGTCATTTATTATAACAGCTTATGTAAATAAAAATAATGCATTCAATTTAAAATCAATTTGCATCACGACAGGGTGTCAGTAAATCATAACGTAGGCATACACGTGTTATTCAAAATATGAAAATATCAAGATGAAGGACTATGATTTATCGAACATCCTGAGCACACAATGTACCTCTAGGAACTTCGCCGCATCTGTGTGTTTCCAAATTTCAGTTATGTATTCTATATTATGTATCTCTGCAACAAAAATCGTCTCGAACAACAATGCTAATCAATTTCTACCTCAAAATCCCATTAATTCAATTAACATTATTTTGTTCTTAAATCACATCTAAGTATAACTTCCTCTCTGCAGAAGGTGGAGAGCCCCCATCATCATTTTCAAGCTCGTAACTACAAGGATGTAATACTAGAGGTAACTTATTTTCTACAAAATCTTGTATTAATTTGTTTAAGTGATAACAGTACACATAATATGCGACAGGATGTGTGTTGAAAAATGTTTTTTTTTTTTTTGGACCAAGCGCAAGGAGATAATACATAGAGATATTAAAATAAAATACATAAACGACTTTGATGATATTTTAATTTAATCGATATACTGATGGAATGTTTTCAAGACTGTTTTTCACAAGAATGAAAAGAAAAAGAAAAAAAAAACACGAAAAAATCAAGTAGAAACTAGAAACAATGAAAGCCATATGTGTGAAGAAACATCCACATAAACAATGGGTTGTTCGATGAAACCAAACAATTAATTCGATAAAAAGAAGGAAAAAAGAACAACGCTTTTCTTTTATTTTTATTTTTTTTTAATATTTATGAAAGGGTACATAGAGGGACTTGAAACAGTTAAAATTCTATAGACAACAAGTGGATTGGTTGTGATAGGTGAAGGTGATGACGCAGGTACACATTTATTCCGTCATGCTCGAACGAAAAACAAAAAAAAAATTAAAGACAAGTGAAAAGTGTGATTCTATTTATAAAAATTAAAAATATACACTTAGTTGTATTAGAAGACGGAAAACAAGACACACGGATATTGCTAATTCATTGAAGGAAATACCTTTGCAACTCTTTTCCAACGAAAAATCTAGATTCCAGAGTATATATAAAATTGTATGAGTATACTTTTCTTTTATGCTACAATTTGTTTATTATTATTATTATTTTTCTGTTTTTGAATTTCTTAATAATACTCTTAATGCCCAGTGAAATTTGCCAATCGTTGAAGTAATCAAAGATAGGAAGTTGTTGGAGAGTATATTTTTGTGTTGTTTTAAATGAAAAGAAATAGGAAATCGATTTTGCAAACAAAATACGTTTGTGTGTGTGTGTGTGGTTCAAGGACTCAAACAGAACCTGGTTTTCCCAGCAAATACTGAAGCGAGTTATTTATGTAAAAGAAGGTGCATTGTTCAGCAAGAGAGATTGCTCTTGCAGCTTTTAAACTCAAGGGTTAACAGAAATGATCTCAGGTCTAACCATGCATTTTTCGAAGCTAATAGTCTCTCATGAGGCGAAAAAATTTAGGGAAAAATTAGGTGCATTTCCAAGAAATATGATGGAAAGTTTGCAGAATAAATCGTTTAAATCAATGAAACGACGTCGTTCAAACGATCACATGCGATCTGTACCCTGCCACTGTTCTGAATAAAACCTTCCGGAGAATAAAAATATGGATAAACATTTCAAACCACTGTCCTGACAATGACTAGATAAAAATATTCATTATCATTTCAAGCCAAGCTGGTATAAGATCATGCTCTTTGGCAGTGATATCGAATTCAACACAACATATTAAAACTGATTCTCAATTTTGAGGTTGTCCATAAAACTAAAGTACAATTTTTTTTTAAATCAGAGGTAGGGACAACCAACATAGCTAAATTTCGAAAATTTTCTCAAGCTGCGGCAATGTTAGGTATTTTTAAAGAATACGTACATTTTTGATTATTAACCTTAACTTTCATTTCAGCTTCAGTGCAGGTGGGTATAAAACTTCCCCGTTCAAGCTCAAGTTAAGTCTGGTAAAAGAAGACGATGTGAGCTACCATGATGCAGTAGTTCAACAAATAACGGGTGATTTTTTAGCTGGTTTGGTTTTGGCAACACTGGTTTTGACAGCTGACGTGTGTTTAGTACCTTGTGTCACTGTCAAACAGCTTCAGTTTGGTTTGCAATTTAACCATGGATCGTCTTACAAATGAACAACGCTTGCAAATTATTGAATTTTACTATCAAAATTCGTGCTCGGTTCGAAATGTTCATCGCGCGCTGCTTCCATTTTATGATCGGCATTCTCGATCTCGACCTTCTGAGCAGTCTATTCGGAAGATTGTGACCAAATTTCGCACCAAATTTACTTTGTTGGACATTAAACCACCAACACGTTTACTGTCAATGGTGAACGCTACCGAGCGATGATAACAAACTTTTTTTTGCCCGAAATGGAAGTTCTTGACTTGCATGATATGTGGTTTCAACAAGACGGTGCCACATGCCACACAGCACGCGAAACAATGGCGCAATTGCGAGGCGAGTTTGGTGAACAGTTAATTTCACGTTTCGGGCCGGTCAATTGGCCGCCTAGATCGTGCGATTTGACACCATTAGATTATTTTTTGTGGGGGTATGTCAAGGCTAATGTGTATAGGGACAAGCCCGCTTCGATTGACGCACTGGAAGCCAACATCCATGCATTCATTCGTGAGATACCGGCCGATATGTGTGAAAGAGTTTGTGTTTTTTTTTTTTAAAAAGTTCTAAACCTCTTAAAAAATCACCCGTTATAAATAATGAAAAGGCAAGATGCCGTCTCTCTCACAAACTTCATCTCGCTTTAATTTCAGCAACATGTTATTTTGGACGGACAAAAAAACCGTCTTGGCTTGTGGAGTTATATGACAAGGAAAACAAAACTCGGGAAATAAATGTGTTGAAGGTCATTTCGTAATAGGCAATTCATTACGCATTTGTTTTTATGCGCAACCAAGGGCAACTATGTTTATATTAATTTAAAAAAATCTATTTACCTTCAGAGCAACCTCGAAAATGTGAGTATCGTTTCTCACCTCACATTCGTTTATAAGTTCGCATTTTTTTATTTCGCTTTCTTCTATCGGCATTCGCCGCGACTTCAAACATTTCACACGATGCGGGTACTTCATCGGATTCTCAATGATCTTTAGTGCATAAAATCTTCTTCCGTGGAGATAGAAGCGAATGAAAAGTAAATCGCCTTGTGTGCTGAACCATTTTTGCTGAGAAAATGGCGTATATTACACAAGAAAGGGAAACAAAAACAAATGGCGAAATCAAATTGGATTTCCTAGAACTAACACAGATAATGTCTTCATGAAGTCAGTCAGCACAACGTGTAATAGATATAGCCAGACAATCAGCTGGTAATCAGATCTGAGTTGATATAATCGGTTGCTAAAACTACGGAGGATCAACTAGGATAAGATCTTTGCTGTCTAATTTGTGCCGATCTGATGTCCCATCCAATTTCCATTACATTCAATCATTCGGGTAGGGACTTGTAAGAAAATATCAGATAGCTTAAACCATCTGTTCTGTACTGATTGACTGAATAAATATTGACTATTCGTATTCGAATGGGAATATAAAAAACTGAACGGAAATGCAATTGCAATATCGTCTCACGTGGAGATTAAAAATATTTAGGAGACTACTTTTCTACTATTGTCATCTTATTGAACCAAGGAATCACCACAATCAAACATTTTTAATCTGTATGCCCGACATTAATTGGAAAATCACTGTAAAACAAGTCTAAAATGTATAAACAAAACTAAGAAATTACAGGCAATGAGTGACGAAAAAACATCTGTGTGTGTATATGTATGTATGTTTTAAGTTTAATGAACTGCAACGAATCGAACATGAATATATGCGCGTGATGATCAAATGGAATTATTATGTTCTTTCTCGAATTTTAATGATAGTTTTCTTTTCTTTTTTTCTGTTGATTATGTTATGTAATTCAACATCTGTTTTATTTTTTATGTGCACTGAACCTTGTTGTCAGAGAATAAAAATTATATATAGGATAGAGCAAAATGGCTAGCGCTCATGAATCCGATTAGAATACTTACACAACATTCTCGGAACTGCTTTGCATCGATGGGGGAGGTGAAATTCAAACCCCAAGTGTCATTTGTCATCGGGTCCTTCCAGTAGACGAAACATTCAGAAGCTTGTCCAATACGAGTTCCTATTGGATAGAGCACGACTGTTAGTAAAATAAGAATGAAGAGACTTGATAAAAAAGATGAAACTACTTTGTGAACCTCACCTGGTTGAACAAGTCGTACGTCAAGAATTTTATCAACCTGACTGTTGTAGGCTGTTATATGAAATACGCATTCAGGTGAATCTTGTATGCAGGTAATGTTGACAGGAACCAAATCTTCGGATACTTGTTGCCATTTGACGGTACCAGCACCGCTTGAAGATACATGGAACACCTCAGCCCACAACCTGAACGAACTTATTCGTGTTACCAAAGTTACCAAGGAGTTTTTGAATTTGTTTTTTTTTTTTATTCAAGGATTGCGAAGGAAGTTTTTTGATTTATTTTTGAATGTGCAAGGTGTTTGTGAATACCATGGTTGGATAGAATATTTTTTTTGTCGCATAAAGTTGTGGTGGTGATAAAAAAGAAAATAATATATTTTTTTTTTTCTTATTTCCAGATTGATATTCGTTTTTTGTTAAATAAATGATTATTTTAGAGGCCAATAAAGAAAATAAAAATAACGCCTAAACCCTAAAGCATGCATGTTTTGTGTTTGTTGTTGAGAATGCGTTGTATGATAATTATTTATTGTTTAAACAAAAGGTCACATAGTATAAAGAAACACATTGATATTACTGTATTTTTGCATAGTATAGGTATATAGAAAAAATAAAATCAATTGTATATCACCTCAGGAGATGGCCGTCCCGTCGACGAGAAGTCTGCCATGGAGAGTCCTCGTATCGGTATGCTTTGCGAATAAGCGGCGCACAGGAACAGCTCAGTTTATTACCCATGGCACAGCTAGCACAACCAGCCTGACCTCCTGTTGAAATGAAAGGCATTGTACAAATTGTTGGTTAGGTAATAGGAGATCCTGCAATATCATCAAATCAAAAACAGCCGCCAGCGCTCAAAACACAACACTAGTGGCTGACCTATGCTTATTCTATTAATTCTCAGAAGACCTTGAAGATGTTTTTCTTCAAGGTACTTGGACGCAATTAACAGTCCGGCGCTCAATTTTTTTTTGTAGTGATGAAGAAATCTTTTAGATTTTAAGAGAACACTGAAATGTGCCTACAGGTGTGTGATGAATTGGCGGAAACAAAATATAAGTTAAACAATCGACTAGTTGCATTATACTTATAAGAAAGTCGGCACCATTTTCAAGGCCTATGGTTTCATTTGAGCCAGCGCCATCTATGAGTGAGAATGAGAAACCCATTTTCATAGGGAATCTGCGGTTGGGAGGTCATCACAACAGCAATGCACTGTTCACTATACCCGTACAACTCATTTATGAGACTTTTGAATTTTATGGGACAACTCATCCATGGGCATTTCATTTAGCTTTGGTTGTTGTTTGAATAGTTCTTTAAAGAAAATTTGTGTTGTAGTCGTATAGAAAATGTTGTTCGGAAGTCATATGCTCCAGTTTGAAGCGAGCGAAGCTCCTCAAAAATACTTATGCATGAATTGTCCAATAGATGAGCTGGCCTGCAGTTCAATCCTGTCATAGATGAGTTTGACATCACCATGGATGAGTTGAGATAAGTTGAGCTACATATATCCGACTTTGTAGCTGCGCTACAAAATGTACATATCTGGTAAGATATGAAGATATTGAAACAGTAACAGAAGATAAAGGACCTTTCCCTTCAGCTCCCCTTAAACATGTTTCTTTTTCTTTTAACGGTAAAAAATATTTAAAAAAGTAACATGCAACAAAATAAAACTACATACCTGAGGCACCCCGGTGTCACCACATTCCGCTCACGTCTGCTTGCGAGAGTGCTTGTCCTCGATTTAAGGACTGCGACCGTTGATTATGTCGATGTCCGTGATATCTGCTTCCTCTCTGCAAGTACAAAATGCGAAATCACAATTACCAAATTTGCCAAATGCAATCTTCTATTAAAAGTAAAACCATTCGATAGGATAATTCAAAACAACAATTGCCAGCAGTGTCATATACAAATACATATTTCATTTCAGTGACACCGTCATCGTTGGCATAATCACATCATCGTACGAGCGTTAGCGAACTATGTAAATAATCCTTCCATCCTTGGTTGTAAGCTAATTAAATGGGCCCTACTACACATTCACACTACACTATACCCACTTGGATTCTAAGCCTGCTGCAGCTAAAGCTCAGCAGCCATTATGCTTCACGAGTCATGCACATGCACAAGGATATGCGACTTCAGAATCTCACCGATATTTACACATCCCGTTTTGTTTGGCATCCTTAGCCTTCCTCGCGCTCACGTATGCGATGTGTGGAAAGCGCAACTTTGGAGGAGACGAAACTAACCACCTGCAGAATACTGCCACATATAACTGCCGCCGCGTCGCAATCATTCCTTAAGACTGTCAAAATGGGAGCAAGGAGCAAGGTACAAATACGAAATTCTCCCTACACGACTACACCTGACATTCGGCGGCTGACATTCGACTCAGCGTGCATAATAATATGTTGTGTAGTTTGTGTTTGTTTTGAAGAGTGTAATAATTATAATTCCTTGACACAGGATGTTGTGCAGTATCCAACATCGTCTTCAAGATAAAACAAAAAACGACGAACTCTTTCAAGTTGGATCCGTTTGGCGCATGGTAGGGAAAATACGAAACAAAAGGATTGACGTAGAGCTGGATGGAGTATTCCATACTTCTCGGTGAGGAAATTTTTTTTTGTAAAGGGCTCCCCCGATTTTGTCGGAGGGACTAGGGGCGGTGATAATTGCAACGGTGACTTTCTTCCTTTTTGCCATTCACTCATTCAACCCCGTCATCATCTCGTCTGACATCCCGACAATCCATTACATACTATACGCAAACATCCAACTACACATAGGAATATATATGTACAGACGTACACACAACAGGACAGGAGCCATAAGCAGCAGTGCAGAGGTATAGAGAGACACACAGCACTCTGTACACATCCACTTAGGCAAATTAAAGGATATAATGAGCTCAGAACATTGTGCATCCCTTCAATGTCAATGTAGGCAGGCAGGAGCTCTTGTGAAGATGCGGTGGGATGGGCGGAGTAGCAAAAGCCCTCATGATGCTGTGCATGTACGTTTGTACGTACACCATTCTCGGCATCACGTCATTATCATCATGAACATCAACATCATCGTCATCTTGAGCGTTCAGAGTGTGTGTCCCTTGAATGAATTGAAATCGAAATGATGGGATGCTGTGTACATATACCTATATTAGGGATGACTGCAACATAAATTCACGTTCATACGACTCTGTCGCTGGTGATATACTTTAAATGCCAATTTATTGCGTTGGCATTCAGCGCAATCTACTTGAGTAGAAACCAGGAATATCTTTGGTGTCGCTCCTACAACGGTTGAGTGGGCGTAGAGTAACGGAATGTTGACATATTGTCCTCCGAAGTATACAAAGTGTATGTACCTGAGTTTGAGAACTGACGTCGGACTACGTATTATCTCTAGATGGTATTACGACCGTCAAACATAATTTAAGTTGTTTAATTTTAATCCATGCTTCTTGGGTTCGGAACTCTATAAGGTCCTTTGAAGAAGGTGAAATGGGAATTTAGTGTTTGTGTGAGAACACGACTAAACTTAATTTGCGACGGATCATTTCATACATTTTGACGAACGTAACAGTAATCGCTTGTAGGGGCACATTGCTTTTATTGAGCACAAGCGTTGCCAAATTTTATTTCCATTTTCCAATGTTAACCAAAAAATAAAAACAATCTACATAAATTTGGACAGCGTGAGATAATTTTACTGCTGAGATGTGAGAGTCTGTTCAAAAACTATATGAAAATGGAACTTGCTCATTCACAATTAACTGTCAAGGTTTTAGTTAGACAGAATAGGTATGCTCGCAATATAAGCGTATTTTGTTTTATAAATTCCTAAAAAGCTTAAAAGTCGCCATACTTTAAAGTGAATAGCCTAAATGGGGATAAATCCAAAATGCGATTTTAAGGAGCCAGTGAAAAGTTCGAGTAGCCAAATCGGCGACACAGTACTGGCAACACTGAACACTTGCCTGGTCCGCGACTTTGTATTTGAATAGCACAACAGTGCAGTTTTGTTTTCTATAGGCTCGCCCTTGCCCACTTCCTAGGTCGACTAAAAAAAGCAATAAATGTAAGAAAACAACGGAAACGTTTACCAACAGTTCATGCGCATAAATTTACCAATGACAGGAGCTTTATTGACGGCTTCTGGAGTCTTAAGGTCAGAAAAAAACTGGCCAATTGCTACGAAGTGAAAACTAAATGTTACCCCACATGAATGCATATGTTTTTCTGAGAAAACAATGAAAATTGTTTGAGTAGTTTCAACTTTAGATATTATATGCGAACAAGTCCTTCAAAAAAAAAAATACAGCTTTATGTATAAATCTTTTCTCTAGGTATTTAATGGTCAAGCTGTATTTTTCATGGAATTATCTGTCGTCTCACAATATCACATATGAATGTCACCGAAGGACCCTTGCGTGAGGAACGGCTGGGGATACTGCATAATGATTTTGAAGAAATAGAATCTGTTCATCACCTACTATCTGCGAATGCCCAGCCCTTAAAAACAACAGACGGAGGATTCTACACAGTTACTTCTTCGATGACCTAGATGACTTGAAGAATGTTAATTTCAATGCACTCCTGAGATTCATACTCAAATCTGGGTGGTTCTAGCATACAAACAGACTTCATAATTATCACTGGTTATTCGTAGGACATACTTTAGGATCATGATACAACGGAGCTTTAGGAACCCATGAGATTCATACTGATCTATGTGGCTTCAATATAAAAAGCGGTTCAGTTTTCTCTTTCAACAGGTCACACTGGATGGTTCCCGTAACTAGACACAATGGACCCAACTGATGGTCTAATCTAAGTGAAGCTGTGGCAAACTGCCACAAGAGCACCCTTTTACCTACCTACCTACCTACCTGCTGTCAGCATCTCCCAGACAGACTTCTCTTTGCTAATCAAGTCTGATATTCACCCCTATATTTCTTCATATTTTTGCTGAAACAACAAATAATTGGTGTGATTTCAACGGGCATCAAGCAACCCATTTTAAACATATTTCCGGAAATACTGCCACAACTAATACTGCTTGATGTATCGGCTAATTTGGGCATCCCCCTAAAACCGCAAATGCCAACACTGTAACTACACATATTTAGTTTATAAGATCGGTTTAATTTTGGATGGTTATTTCTGTGACATTACATATGCCAATCGCATCCCAATATACGTCCAACATTCAATAGCATGTAACAAAATCATCTTATTTTATGACTTGGATTTCCGCACGTTTTACTTATTCGTCTATACGAATAACTTCCATTTAAGAAATAATGAAAGTTAATTTACAATGCCAATAGCTGTGTATCCTTAATCAGATATCCTGCCATAAGCCTAAAAATGTTGTCCGTCTGCCGCTCCCATAAAGCTTCCCTATGTAACTTGCTTTGTGTGCGAATGAGTGCGTGCTCCTCATTACAATGTATAAATCATTGTGTGTTGTCCTGCGGATGCATAAATGAATAATTATTTAGAGAATTTTGTTTACGTGAGCACATAATGATGATTCCGCCATCATCAGCAGCAGCAACAACATCACCAACAACCGGCATCCTAGCAAACCCGATTCAAATCTACAACGTACAACTTGCTACTTTTGCCCTTCCCTCTCTCTCTCTCATTCCATTCTCTGGGCCTATGCCTATCAGCCATCCTGACCATCATATTCCATTCCACTTACAATACAATTTTCGTCCTCATTAAAAGTTTTCGCAAGCTTTGTACGAGTATCTACATAGTGGGCGGTAGAATGCCGTGTATATTTTTATACTCGTACAGTGTGCTCTGTACAGAGTATTCGTTTTGTCTAAGATACATATGTCTGACATAGATTTGGTTCAAATGTGCAATGTTGAGACTTTATTGTCTACATCGACAAGTATGTACATATAGTCGTAAATAGAGAAATGGGGGGAGAGCGCATAGACGAATGTAATCGATCAGAATTGTCGGGAATTTATATCACCGCTGTAATTAATGTTTCCGATTGCAATTGCCAAGGAGGATGGATTTTTCCCATCAAATTATTTCTGACACTTTAATTGAGGCATAATGCAATGAGCCTGTCAGGTATGACATGTTTGACAGTCCATTGTTACGTGCTCCTGAAAGGGCGAGTATTTTTTTTTTTTTTCTTGTGGAAATTATGGGACATACATAGAAACAACCTAAATGGTTTTAGCTGATTTGGCAACGAATTTCGTTCTGGACTACTTTAGGTTCAGACGCCGGCCAAATCGGAATTTTCCATTTAGCTTTTGAATTAAATTTTTTTTGTCATACCAATTTCGGGGTTGACTTAAAACTGAATTTTATAAAGAATACCTACACCAAATGAAAGGTGATTTTTTATAGAAGGGAAGAATTTAATTCTTCTTCATTTGGCATAAATATTAAATATTAACAAACCAATTCAAAATCAAGATCTGAGCTGAATATGTTAAAAAAAATGATGCTTCCGCTTTGTATATAAAATCTCAGCCCGACGGCAACATATTCCATCTTCAACAAAGTTAACTTGGACTCTGCAAGCCTCACTTAAAAAAAAAACCAATGGAAAAAAAAAACAAGACAGAAAGAGGTCAAAATCTCAACCTTGCGTTGTAAATTGAGAGAAACAAAAACTGCATTCCCAGTGAGGGTTTAACTAAAAGCCAGTTTATCTACCCATAACCATAAACGAAGATAAGTACACCTCTAAGAACCATTTAGAGCAATTCTGCGGTTGTCGCACACCGACACTCGACAGCTCCCATGCATCTTCCATCCACCCATACACGGTGTATATGGTACAGAACGATAGAAAATAATCATTCTCTGTGACACCTCGTACGACCTTACAACACTTTCACCAGGCCATAGGATATAATTCAATCATTCTCAGGAAACTACTCGTTAGTAGTAGCTATTGACTTTTGCCGTAAAGGATGCACTGATGATGATGGTGGTGGCGGTAATGGTGGTGATATTCGAAGATACGTATTCAAAGCTAGTGGTGTATGGTCTGGCGAATTCTGTTGCCTTTTTTCCCATTTTATCTGATTCCCCCTTTTATTTTGTACTCTGAGCAGAGATCCGCTTTAATGACTTTTATGCCCTCAAGTAGAAAATTTAATTAACCCTAAGGACAAGCGAGAGCTAGAACCGAATACGGTTAGACAGTTGAGGGGAACTCGGACAGGCTTCTTTCTTTCCTTTATGTGGTTGTCCTTCAATGTTGGTGGTGTTGAAGGCACAAAGTTTAATTACTATCAATTGGTGTGTTTCGTTTCTTCTTCATCATTTTTTTTTTTGGTCGACGTAGACAAGGATGAAATTCGTAATTTGTATTTAAATTAATAATTTACATTCAGCAAACTGGCCAATTGAAAAAAGGACACAGGCGACGCTGTTGTGTTAGATGAATGCCTGGAGGTAAAAAATATATCAATAAATAAATAGATTTTTGTGCGATACGAGCACTCGTATACACGTAGACAGTTCCTTATTCTTTCGCTTCCATTTCGCGCTAATTATTTGTCTACAAAGCCAACGAGTTGTGTGTCTAAACAACAAAAAAAAAAAAATCTCTGGGAAAAAGTGTTTCTACCCATCTTGTCGCCGTCTTCAGAAGTTTCGCATACACAAAGGAGAGCGAAAGAGATTCAGTCTGATCAATATTTTGTTTGTGTGGTGTATTTTTCTTGTGGATACAAGGATTGGTTTAGAGGTACTCATTTCCAGCTTTAATGGTTCACCCCCCTTCTTTTCTGTGTTTTTATTATATGCTCTTAGGTACATATACACACTTGTATGTAAATATAGATATTTTTAAGAATAAAATCTTGGGGTTACCTACTCTAACTTGGCGTTATCTATTTTCTCGCTTACTCATGGCATTTAATGCAAAGTATTCCAGACTGTGTAGCAATATTGAGTAATTTTTGTAGGATGCGGTTGGGGTTGGCCGGGTAAGCATAAGAAAAATCGATTAAAAACACTTTGGGGGGTGTAAAGTGCTTTGTGTGAAGGGTTTAGCGAAACGTGAATATTGCACTCGTTAGGGGAGATTTTGGGCTTGAGTCATTATCGATGATGGGGAACATATTTTACTTATACAAGGACGCAATTTCCTGTCGAAGATTGCCTATTAAAATATTGAATTATAAGATTTGCTGGCAGAAGCAATCCGCTACATAATTAAAAAATATAGGCACGATGTTGCTTTTATTCACGAAAATGTTTTGGGTACATATCAGTTCAACACGAAACACTATAAATTAGATTTCTATCAGCCAATCCAAAGCTAGCAGAATGGGCACAGCAGTTTAGCAAAGTAGGCAAACAAAATTGACTTACATACATGCGTCAAACTTACTTTTTCTTGTAAGTATTTATCCGTCCTACAACACAAAATATAAAACAAAAGCGAAATAATATTAGAAACTCAATTAATCATAATCAATGCACTACAAGGGTTTATGTTATTTTATCGTATCGACTATGACTTTGTTTTAAAACCGATTTTCATGAAATATAGACCAAATAAAAAGCAGATATTCAGAGGCGTTGTTTTATCACAAGCGACTTGAAATGAGGTATACCTACGCTACGTCCCACCAATTGTGTATAATTGTACAAAATAAAATTTCTTTCAATTTAACTATCGCTCATCAATAAGAAAACCAAACTCTTTTGTTGAACGTCAAATTTTGGCCTGATTACATGGTTCTTAAAGTACTTTTATAATTTACGAGCATTAAACACATCAAATGAAAAATTTCGAGTTCAAAAATGCTGATAAATAGGTACAAACGAATAATATATCAACATCATCTATACGTTTGTTTCTTTCTTTGTGAAATAATAATTTAATTGCAGAAATTGCACTTCACCAACCGTACCCGTCGAGCCTTGCGAAATTATTATATAGGTTCACCTTTCCAGAGAGATACATCGACTCCTTTTAATAGCAACACCAATTTGCCACCATTATTTTGTTACTTAAACTGTATTTTCTCTTGAGCGAAATTTGTATAACTAAAAAATAAATTCCGTGACAAATTTTAACCGATTTTTTCAGTAGTCGATTGCAAAAAATGGTAAAAAAAGTTTTAAAATTTGTAAGAAAATTGTAAAAGAGTGCATATCGCCATCTTCACGACTTGTTTGCAGACAGTTTTGCAGATCCTACAGTACATACGAAGCGGTTATATAGGTATAGGGTTTTGGCAGTGCAGGTCGCATTTAAAAGGCAGTTTCTTGTTCATTGTTTTCGTCTCAAAATGCAAAATTCCTCGAAGAGAAAAAATAGATTTTTTTTTATAATGCACTAGTGCTCAAGGGGTTTTTGTCCCCTTGTATATTGTTTTTCGAAATCTGTTGATTGTACTTATATCGTAGATTGAATAAACGAAATGAAAAAAATGAAAAAATGAAAAATGAAAAAACAGGAAGAAATTCGAGCGCCATGGACCACCATTGATGATAAAACATAATTCCAGAGGTTGTTTCAGCTAATATGTATTTAATGAAAATATGGCCTTTGAAAAATAATATCATGGACGCACCACCACTGATAAAAATGTTAGAGTTAAAAAAATGTCTAAATTTCTCAGACTTTTCGGTACTTGGTGTGCAATGCCACTTTCGGTCAAAGAAATAAAAGTGCGGCTCACGAACAATTGCAAAAACCTTAAAGCGAAGATTGATTTTCAAAATACCGAAGTAGAACGAATCACACATGAACAACATAAGGAAAAAAGATTCCGGGAATTATAAATATTTTATGTACCATTTGCAAAAACATAAAATTTTATGAACAATGGTAAGTAATATCTATTTGCTTATAAAACTGGCTACTGGGCTTTTCGAAAATGTTGTATTAGTATTTTGATATTTTTAAATTTACTATTTATATTGCAAAATCGAAAGCAGATCCTGTCAGCAGAAGTGTAAACTACAAATTGGAAAGAACTACAGGAACTACAGAACGACTCTAAAATGTCCTATTTTCCAACGTAGTTCACCTAAAACGAACAGAGCTAATTTTTCACATATACCTCAAACTTCCAAATAGTTTCCCGCAAAGAAATCTTAAAGCCATCCCTATGGAATAACAACCATAGTTGCAAGCGCAATTCTCCTCAAAAGTCAACGCCTCCGTTCATAATTCTACTAACCCATTTCCTGTTCCTTTTAAAACAGTCCGAGAGGACTTTAAGAGAGAAACGGATAAACGATTTTCAAGGATGTACAGCTACACATCCACGTAGGTATACATCCACGCTCTATCTGCCTTTGCCACGATTCCCCAGATGACTTTTCGATACCTATTTTCTTAAAACAAAGTACAGGTAAAAGTGAATCTTGCCACACCTCCAATGCACAATCCTTTATATTCACACACTCTCACTCGTCATAAACACGCGATATCCTTCTGCGCTTTTCATTTTCAAAAGGACTTGAAATAAATATTTAACTATCATTATTTCGCATCCAAGGTGAGCACGACTAGTTGTATATAATTCAGGCTGCAGGATGCTCCTGGAATGACTATACTCATCGCAAAGATATGAAAATGAATAATTTTCACCACTCAGCCCGTAAAAAAAATCACGATGGGCCACCAAATAACATCTTTCTTATCGTAAATTCAAAAGAGAGCCTTATGCAGCAACTTGTTATGGGTTATTCGTATTTCTGATGCCTTTTTTGGGCTTTTCCGACTGCAGGTGGTGGATCAGAGCGAGGGCGAGTAAGGTCTCATTAAATCGTGAATAGAACTCGCCCCTCGCTGTGGATCACTGTGTCATATACAAAATCTACGCTAGCGTTGTCGAGTACTATACATCAGGACTAGATTTCAGTGGCGTATAACGCTGCCTCCATTGGGCACTCTGATATGAGGTTCATTTATTTTGTAATTTGCATGCAATGCTGTTAGCCTCGTAATCAGAATTTTCCTCGTCATCAAAAGGGGAAACATTTTTTTTGCATTGCATGACGACGACGACAACTTGGACTTGAAGTGTGTGCAAATGCACATGGGTGTTCGAAATTTTATGACTATGAGTTTGCAAATGATGATATTGCAAATGCGAAGCGAGGTGCAACTTTATTAAAATTTCGTTCCTCTGTTATATGGAGACATATACCTGCTACACGAAGGCACAACAATGTGAACGTAGGCTTTATTTAGATTATCCAAAATTCAGTTTTAATGCTGTGCGAATTTTTTAACGAAAATCGGTGAAATCATTGGTCACAGTAGGAGTAATGAGTATTCTGAAGTACCACTTTCTACATCGTTATAACAGAGTACACAACTTACATTAGGAAACATTTCCTTAGGATCGCCAAAAATTCACCGCTTCCAAGCGTTCATTCAAGGAGAGACAAATATGAGAAATGTGAAAAATGCTAGGCAAAAATTAAGTTCTCATTCAGCAGCATAGCTTCAAAAATAACTAGAAACCATTTTCAATATGCTTGTACAATGATACTAGTAATATACCCACTACTACAAGATGTGCATTGACAATTTCGTTCTTTTTTTTCCAGCCGGCAAAAATTGCTCAATCAATTTTGCTGTTTTGCTAAATTGGGAGATGACATGGTTTTGACTTCCATCGACAATCCAGTGACCGCATTCGTAGCAAGTCTGTCTGTCCCAGATGGATCAGCAAAGACCAACCGCGCAATTTTATTCGCAACTTCTGTCAAGATCCATTTACTCACTTCCTAGCTCCTTCTAAAATCGGTTGTTATAGGCATCAGCGCTCATCAGCGTTTCTAACAGAATATATCCATCACTAAATTTAGCGGGTCTAGAATGCTTAAATAAAATGTCAGTAATTCCCGACCTTCGAACACTTACTATATATCTCGGGGAATCGCAACACTGATGTTGGAGTTCCTCTGTCTAAACATCTCATATAAAGGGTTGCTTCTTGCTTGCCTGATGAAAGTAAAACCGAGTTGGGGAACTACCGAACTACAGAACGCTTAGCTCGGAGAAATTGCTGCTCAATATTAAATACATCACGTGTTTCATAAAGACGAGATCTCATTTCTTCCAATTCCATTCTTTCAGTCAGTACAAAAATCGCATGACATAGATAATAGCTGGAGCAACCACCGATAACTTTGACTTGCCCTCAAATTCGATGATTAGTTGCTCCACCTGTTGACATCAACTTGATTTTACGTGCATTGAACAGTCGATCTGAAAACGATCACATCAAGTTCATGTTCACGTGCATGTTCACGTCCAGATTCATTACTCGAAAAATAATCACATGCGCCGAATCGATATGGACAAGACAGATAATCCAGACATATTTAGATGGGTCCGGGTGACTATCGATAAGTCATATATAGAAACGTAAGGCCTTCCTTAAATGGTTATAATGTGCACTTTACACGACTCTTATAATTCTGCTCCTCATTTCAAATATTTTGGTCCCGTTTCAAATTCACTAGAGCTCACAATTGAATAATTTGTATAGCCATTGTAAACTACTAAACTTAATAATAGAGATTAAAAATGCCTATTTTTAAGGCAGCTAGACTTCTCTAGCACAAATAAAATTGCCAAAAACCAGTAAAGCTCATACATAAATAATATCTAAGCAATAACATTTCGACATAGATCAACTTACCAGTCAACACCTAGCCCCGGGAATTCTATACACTCGCTGTAGTTTTTCTGTTTTAATCGATTTCTTTCAAAAGAAATAATTTTCTCTTTTGTTTAGACAAAACATAGAAAACCGTTTGTATTCCTAGTTTTGTTTCTAATTAAAAACAAACGCAAGAGAGCACTTGAACAAATATTTTCCGACAAAAAAAAGACACTTATGAACACTCTGCGACCGAATTTACATAGCACCCACTTGCGAATTAATGCACCTTGGCCGTCCCCGTCGATCCGATTCAAGTATATTCCCACCAAGACACTTAACTATGCACAACCATACACTTTCTCCCGCCGCCCATGATCGAACCTACTCATCTGCCGCTTGTGTAGTGCAATTTGTTAACAATAACACCACCTACGTCACACTGCAGCTACCTACGAAATATACAAATTTATATGGGACAACCCGTACAATGCCTGAATTTCATAACACAAAATATGCGTGCCCCATAAATGGCGGAAGTATCTGTTTGTATACAAAATTCGAATGGCACGCGACCAGTACCCACACCAAACTGTGGGGGGGGGTATATTAATAGGTTTTTGGCAAACGAATCAACCAACTATTTTTACCCGGCCGAGACGACGAGAAGACCACTGACAACGATCACCTTTAGGTATAGACTGATGCAAACAATACAAGCCTATGTTGCTGCACCAAACTATGCTGGGACCAGGGAGTGAGATCAACCGCCCACTACGAGACGGCGACTGAGGCTGCGATGATGTTAGAGACGATGACGAAGTAGACATCTTTGACTAGCAGCACGTGGCTACCGTGCCATTTGTTCTTGATGAATTTACTTCGGAAAAGCAAAGCGTACCTACTAGTAGGAAATAGAAATCAAAGAGCTGGTACACGTTGTGTAGATCTTTTCGGTTGGGTATGGGTATATTTGAAAATAAATCTATTAGCAGTAGCCTGCTATATGTAGGCTGTTGTTGTTGGCATGATTTTGTGCCACTGCATAAATCACTCATGCGATTTGGGGTGATTAGTTGAATGGCATCCCATGTAGTGATATAGTTTGGGGTCTTTTATTTTTAGAAGGCGCAGGCGTTCAGTTGCCCACTTTCCAATTAAGATAAATCAATTAGTTTTGAAGTATGTAACTAATGGGTTCTGCACGGATTCGACTTAATACTTTTTATTAATTAGTGCAAATACTTATTCTTCTTTGAGTGAAAGTAGGTCATTCCTAATCGGCGACGGTATGTATAGCTCGAATGTTATTCCATCGACACGATTCAATGCAGCATAATCTGGGAGAGGCTATAAGAATCCCGTCCTTAAGAGTAATTAGAAAGGGCGAGGGATTTTTTAATATGTAATGAATGCCAGACATGTATTGAGAACTACTCCCCAAAATGGACTGATGTTATATTTAAAACCGCCACCAAAGGAAAGTTGGTTGGAAAGATAAGATTGTACTGATTTGTGTATTCCACAGTCTGTGAAAGAAGTAATTTTATGCGCAAAATTTACATTTTTACTATAATATTTACTTTGTGCAAATCAAATGAAATTCTTCATTCCATACGAAGCTTTCCGTTTATTAAAAATTTAATAGCTTCACCATATTTTTGGCACACAACCATTTTGATCAAAAATGGATTCAAGCAATGGTATCTCTAGACTTAAGTATGGATTTTGGTCTAACAGAGCCGCTTTCTTGAAAACTATAAAAGAGATACATTTGTTTATAAAATAGTCTTTTTATAGAAATTATATATTTTGCCAAACACCTTTACACCGCAGAGAGGCAATCAACGGTCCTTCCAGCCAGATTGCCAGCAGACACATAGACCGTAAGTACCTACCGCTGTTAATTTGAAGTTTTGCTATTTTCAACGATGAAACGTTCGCGCATGTATTTTGAATATAATACATTTAGGGCGTTCTACACATTAGTCTTACTTTATTTTTACTACAGTTTTGACTATTGTGATCTATATTGAATCTTACGTGATTCTTCTCCTCATAAAATACGATTTTTCATACTCCTATCACCAACTGCGAATTTTATACAACCAATTTAAAAAGAAACTATAGTTTTTCCCTCATAAATATACAACCACTTAAACTGTAAAAATTCCATTCATTATTTTTTTTTTTTTTTAATTTTCCTGGTTCATTTTCTTATGAAAACAAAACGAATTCCCCAAATTCGGAAAAAGCCCAATCAAACGATGAATAAAATTTCTCTCATTAACCTAATTTAAACTTTAACTACCAACGCGCATACCTGTTCTATTCACACAAGTCCTTCATTAAACATTAACCCATATGGAAAATATCTGAATTCACCTTTTAGCAGGCACTTCCGTCCACCATTAAGCAATTTGAAGTGCAGGTTATTAAAAAAAAAAAAAACAAAAAAAAAAAAAAATGCCAACCCCAATGCCAACCTCATTCCCTGTTCTCAAAGGAGAATGTTGCAGAAAATACCCATAGCATCAGTTAACCCCATTAGTAGTTAAAATTTTATGTACTCACACTTTACCAACTTTTTGCTGGTAGTTGTAGTGACAAGGACAAGAAATGCGAGTTTTTCCCTTTTAAAACAAAAAGGGACACAACAGCAACAAAAAAGAAAAACTTTTGAAAATAAATTCAAAATTCCCATTTCACGTTTACCTAGTACACCAACGGTAGCAAAGGCAAATCAGGTTTTCTATAAAATGGGGCAAATAAAACAAGTACCGCATAAGAGAGGCTGGGTGCACAGGGGAAGACGTAAAAGGTTGATAGCTAAGCAACCACCTCCTCGCTCTACTTGTGAGTTCGCTAACAGAAAAAAGACATATACAATAAGTATCTATATGTATACAGGTTTCGACCTTAAATGCACTAACCCGGTGTGACACGATCCATTTGACAGCAATTTTAACATCCCATATACCCACACCCCGTATATACTTCCTGCGATGACAGTGTAACGTCCGATCTCTGGCACCGAACAGAACCAATATGGGGATGCGACTCGGAGTTTCTGGCGATGACAATGTATAGGTACGTGTAGTAACAATTTCAGCGAGATGTCTTGTACATTATGGATAATGAAAACATGTCATTAATAATTCGTTACGATAGAGCACACAGCGCCAGGCTACACCTACCCGAAGCAAAGGGTTGAAATGGGGTGACTGAATTAACTCTACGCCGACGCCGCCCTAAAAAAAAAGTACAGCAAAGAAGGAAAAAAATACTCCCGTAGAAAGAGATAAAGCTCCACATAACCATCCGAGCGGGAAGCAAGGCCTTAATTATTCAGATGGTTGTTATACACTAAACCTGAGTAGGTAAAACTCTATGTCTATCTCAGTGGCGAGTAGAGTATATTTTCTATTTCCAAGTTTAAGGTTTCAACCAGATGTATATCCAGTCTGTCAAGTGCTGTTCCCCATTGTATTGACATGACGGCCATTATGAAGATGATACTGTTCGACTTCCACCCCTTCAAGGATGATATGAGTACTGCGCTCTCGCTCTACTCAATCGTTTCTAATTATTTGCAAACAATTATGTTGCAATTTGCAAAGTATGGAGAGTGCATTTTTAATTCGAATATTCGGGACTGAAATTAAATGAGCTCACTATACGAACGGGAACGATTATATACGAAAGGATGGAGCAAAACTATATTAATTTTCCAATTAAATGTTCAAACAATGATGGACAGCCATGCCGGGGTGAAATGAAAGCTTATGCATGGACCTAGAAGTTGTTCATTGTCATGGACTGTAATTGTTTTGTTCGATATAATATCTTCAGTCAGGTTAGACAAGATATTTAATGGACTTTTAAGTATGCACTGATAGGCACTGCACTGTCTTCAAGTGTTCATGGGTAGTTGGGAGGTGTGATGCAATCCGTGTGCCAAGGCTTTGGTTTATGGTGCAGCGAGTGTAGATATAACTGAGAAGGCGGTATTGAGTGTCGAAGAAATAATCGTGCAGGCAAGTGTTCTTAGAAAATCTCCTCGAAGGTTGCATCTGAAGCAGACTTAAATTAATAAAGGAGTAAAATATTTCTTGAATCATTTTAGGGAACCTATATTGACATTTCGCAGAAATATTGATGCATTTGTTTACAGTGCTATTGGAGTGTAGTTATCCGACCGGGAATGGAAAGTTTTTCGTTCTCGGGGACATAACTCCAATTTATAGATTACCTATGGTATATTGGAAGAACTAAGTCCTACGTGCTAAAAAAGTAAATAATTCGAGCAACATGTCCGTTTGGACCATAGGCTTCTCAAACAACATTTCTTTTTGTCTGAGTTTTCACTTTTGGGACGAATGGAAGGGATCTGCAATTTTATGCCGAGTCCAAACTGCTAATTTAGAAACTCTTTCAAGACAATTTACTATCAGACGTTTGCGAGAGGTGGCGCAGCGGAAAAATCTTTAAAATGTAATTTTAACTATTTGCTTAGTAGTTTAACACAATAACCACTAAGCCACTGTGTATAATCGATTGCTTAACCCCATTTTAAAGTTCGGAATTCAAAGAGCTTAACATCATGCTTTTCCCATATGTTAAATGATGACTCTCCCAGGGATCACAATGGACCCATATAGGGTGCCAAAGATCTCCCATCAAGTATGTAAACGCTGTACATACAAAAATTAATCGATGAATGTATGCTTACAAAATAAAAAAAAATCTATATTTTATGCCGAATTGCAGTGGTTAAATTGGGAAGCTTTCTCGGGGAAACTAAAACTTCGGATCGCGAGTCGAGCAACAGTCAAAAAAGGTTAGTGGGGTTTGCCTTCGAATATGACCCACTTGGCAATATACGTACATCAAATTGGTATATTTTAAGTCTACCAATAGACCGAACATCGTATTCAAGTGGTCCAGCAAAAATAAGACTCTTCCTTCCTACACGATATGCAAACTTAATTCCTATTTAATTTTAGTCCACATTACAATGTACATTGCTCCCTCTAGCAACAAACCTGAATACGTAAACCATCACTAGAATTATAATATAACTGCACAGTTAGCAATACCCCAGTTTTAATCATTTAAAGAATATAATTATCTCATCCAGCATCTCATACCCTCATGTACATAAAGATAGTGCAAGCACATCCATGGTTTTCCAAAATAAACCTGCCTCGCTCCAGCTTTTGCTGACGGAGTTGCTTAGTGCCTTTTATAATAAACAATTTATTATTTAATTTAATGAAAGTGTTACGTCGTCATGGACCCTATCTTGTAGATTAAAAGAGAGCGAGAGACAGACTTGCAAGTAAAGCTGTAATCACCAGGGACACATCAATGTTTTATACACCTACAACCTACATCTACATAAATATCTTTCTGTTTGTGTATGTTTGCATGTGACACATCCGTAATAAAATACACAACACAATTTTTGGGTGATAATTGGTCGTTGGCTCGTTCTCTAACCGCAAAATCACCAGATATTCCTCTTCCCTCGTTACATGTCGTGATACACTTATAAGAAGGCTATAAATGGGGGAAAGCTGGCTCAGACAGAGAAACTCTTTTGGGCTGTCTCTCTTCACTTTTGTTTCAAAACTTGGAATCACTAGCAAGGACGTGATCTTATAAAAAATTAACATTTCCCAATGAATTAGAATAAAGACATGCGTAGTAGACAAACAAATTACTACAGCATTTTTATCTTATCCTTGTTCTGCTCGTACTTGCTTGATGTATATGCTGCTGGAGAGTGCAAATTAGCATAAGTGCGGCGCAACAAGAAAAATTAGAACTTGGCGGGATAGTGATATATTTTGTTTTTATATAATTAATTTTTTTATTCAAACAAAACAAACGGAGGAAAGTGGATACAATAGAGCAAACCTCTTGGTTGATAAGTACAGTCAATGTTCTTCGAATCACGCCAATAAACAGCTTATAAGGACCCATCATTGGTATCTGACTTGACGACTGAAGGTCAAATTATCCTTCCGGGCTGTAGCAGTATCATTTGTACGGTGATCTTCGTAGCGACGATAGCAGTCCATGAATCTACAGTAGGGGATAAAAGTATAACCTTCTTTATCGGAAGCTTTTAGGGGACGTCGATGGTTCCTGGCTTCCGATGAATAAATGAATTTCATCAGGCAATGAAAAGGCCGAAGGACTGACAAACTTATATGGAAAGATGAAAAATCCCTTTCTATTTTCGTAGGTTTTATAGCCATCACCGATTCTGTGCAAATTGTCTCATGTTTGATCCCCGGAAAAACATCTTAAGGTTTTTCAAAACAACTACACCTACTCCCGCGAACTTCTGACAAACATCCCTTTGGACTCAGGATACAATTTTAAGTTCCTTCCATTCAAAAAAAAAAAATAAAAATTAAAAACTTCCACAAAAAGACTGGATGTGAGAATCTCGACCTAAGGCAGACGAACCGTTTGCGCAAACTTTATTTTACTTACCTTAAAAGAAAAATTCGTCTCACGGAAGAAGAACTTTCCAAAGACTGCACAACAAACCATCTGCGTCGCTTGTCAGGACTCAAACAGATCAGAAACAGACTTCTTAGGAGAATCTTCTACCATCTTGAAAAGCTTTACAGCTCTCTAGCAGATAAATTAGCATAAAGCTTCATTATATTCTGCAGGACGGATTGTATGTGAAAGCGCAGCCCTCCTACATCCGACGTCCCTTATGATGATTTGTGTTCTCAAAAAAAAAAAGTATATTTTTGTCAATTTTGTATTTCCTATGGAGCCATAGAAATGACGCATCTGTTCAGCTATAAAATGAAATCGTTACCTCTTTCTATTAGTTGCAAGAAGGTTATATACAACTTCCTTTAAATGCATCTTTATTTATTGGACAAAAGGAAGTACAAAAATTCGTGACAGAATTTTCCCGAACCTGGAATAAAAGTAGCGTAAGGCCTGTAACCTAAGCCTGACGTTTCACACCTAGCTTTTAGAAAGAAACGCCACAGTCGATAACGAAATCACAACAACTGGTGCTAGGTTAGCATTTTTGCTACTCATTGATGTAGAGAACTTATGGGTTTTTTGAGTGTCGAATCTAATCCACACCCAAATATAAGTAGGCGGTTGTCTGTTGAATATTTGGAAGTCAACAAAATAATTAATTCAGACAATACCATGATAAAAGTGAAACACATATTTTCTTAAGTTCAAAACGATTTCACAAAAAATATGGAAAAAGTTTTCTTTTTCGAGATTCGCTTTAAAAGGCCACCGAACACTATTTTAATACCTCACGTTTTTTGCTTTACCTTGGTAAACAAATTTAATTTAAGTACAGTCTTTTCGATTTTCTTTATGAATGGTTAGGCAGAAAACATTTTTCTCAAAAAGATTTTCAGTTTAGTTTTGAAAAGAATCGCATTTTTTTATTTGAACAGTCAAATGGTTTACCTACATTATAATCATTGAACTCATTCCAAAAGCGACTTTTTAAAGACCACGATCTATCACCACCTCTTTACAGTTTGTTACTTTTTCTTGCCTGTTGATTAGATGTAACGCAAAGCTATGGCTTATTATAAGAACTTCTTAAAGTGTATTATCTTTATAAAAACAGAATTTGGTCTAATAGTAAAATTTATAATCCATAGTACCATTGAACTTGATTTTTATAAACAAAATAAGCCCACGAAGGCACTGAATAAGTTTCTCGTTGTATGAATAAAGTGATAATTATTGTTATAGAAATCTTATGCTTAGTTATAGTTTTGAAGCATCCAGTCTTTCCGTCTATCAAGAGCGTAACAATAGGAATACGTCATAGAGGACTTGAATATTTTTCCATAAAAAACATTTAGTGGTTGGGCCATAACATAAAGTTATATTTAACTTATTGTGCACTCAAATGGAACATGATAAATAATTTGTTAAGTCACACCCAAACTTCCAGCAACAAAGCGACATTTTATAGGAGCTTCTAAAACTAACATTGACATCTACTGACATTACTGCGAACATATTTTCGCCACAATTTCTGACATGATACGAATAAATAAATTTCCCAAAGCATTTCATAAAAATTCCTACCAAAGAAACTATTTTTTAGGCAATCAGCAAGAAAAACATATAGGTAGCTATCCCCTCTTCAGAAGAATAGACAAACTTCAAAAGCACAACTAGGTACGCACCTCTACATGTCCCCATCCGTCGACGTTCATTTTAGCCGCAGCTTCGACACTTTCCTTGGCTCCCATCTTGACTTTAAGTCCTCTTTAATTTCCAACGATATGTTCCAAATGTAAATTGATTCGATAATTCTCGCCTGAAGTTTGTTGTTTTCAAAACTACAACTTGTTTTGAATGTTTCACAGTTTTTTAAACGTATACCACTATTTCCACGAACAAGTGTGCACTTTTTCCAGGTATTATTATTTACTTCTTTTGTCCGGTTTTTTACTTTATCGTCATAATGACATACATCAACTTGACAACATTAAATTCTACTACACCAATAAATATCGGATAGGACACCGTCAAAGAAATGTATATTCCCTACACGTATATGGATATTGTGCGGTAAGGATGCTGCCTGATTTATTTTGAATTTTTATCGAGAGACACTCATTTGTTGTGGATTACTTTGCAATGAGAGAAATCCTCCTCCTCCAACTGTGGTAAACTCTCGGGTTTCGTTAAGTTTATCCTCTCCATATACGGTACAGCTGCCTGGAAGTGCGATGATGTCCTTTTTGAATAGCAATTTTTTTTCCGTTTCCTTCTCTTCAACCCAAACCGCCCTTTCGATGCTGCTCCCTCCTCTTTACAATGGTTCTATGGTGCTATGCGTCAAACACACCCACTTACATCTAAATTGATTAAGAAATTTTTAAATGGCAAGGATATATCCTTTTCACTACGCACTGTTTTGCAATTATTAGTGTTAACACATTCAGAGCTTAACCGCACTTGATTGCACAGATTGAGTACTTCTTTCTGTAAATATCTAGAAATATCGTATCGACTTTTTAGGGATAGACAATTGGAAGTGCAACTTGTCCTCTTTTATATACACAAACACAGACATACGGGGGTGAAGAAATTGTCAACACCCGAAATTTCACAAGGATTCAATATAGGCTTATATATATATATATTTTTTTTTTTGACAAGACCCTACCCTTCCCGAGAAGGACTTTCGTTTTTGGATATTATTTCGACAGGGATATGCAGTTGGACACTTTCTTTATATTTTTTTCAAATCACCAAACTTCAGTAAACCTTTGACTTTAATCCTTTTGATGGAGAATAAGAAGTTTTTCAGCGAAATATCCTCTGAGGTGAATTATAGCACACACAGGACACCCAGAAGAAGTAAAGTCCTGCTGACGACGATGACGATGATGATTGTGGTGATGTGTACGGATCGATACACCGACGAAAGTAGTAGACTGTTAGCGTACAGCAGATGAATTGATGCTGCTGCTGGTGGTAGTGGTGGTGGTGCGCGATGCTGCTCTTCTTCCGCTCCTGATGTTGTTGATGATTTTATGTGCTGACAATGTTTTGTTTGTGTTCAGAATCGCTCTCTTCGACTTTGGGTTATTTGCGGGCTGGGCTGGTTAGACTTTGTTGATGACAGAGCGACGGCTACGGCATTAGAAGCAACGGGCGGCTTATAGTTGTGGGAGGAGGAAGACCTGGTACATGTGAGAAGTTCTCTTATGTTTAAAGTTTCTCTTGTGCAGGTTCATTTGGCGAAAGCGAACATGACGACTTTGTACAAAATGTAAACAATATGAAAGTATGAGGGTGGAATAGCATCACACGGATAACTGTTCGGAGTTGAACTAAACGATTCGTTCGAAACCTGGAAAATTCTTAACGAAACTTGAATGGGGGAAAAAATCACAATCGCAGAAGTACTCGAGAATTTTTGTCTTTTTTTTTTCGTTCGAAGCAAAAATGTCCTTATTTTTGACTTAATTGATGTAGCCTCCACCACACCTAGTTTTCACGCCTCCCTTTTTATTCCTCAATCACAACCCACGACTAGAACTTGAAATATGCAAAATATATCAAATCCTCACAGTCCTTTGAACTTTTCACACTTATCCACGATACAGCATCCCACTTAAGTTAGTTGCAAATAAAATTATAAAACTCCGGAAAAAATACAATATTCCTTGGTAATCCACGACTGGGGAGTTCTTTTAAGGATTATCTTGAATGTTGAAGAGTTTTTTTTTAAGAAGATATAAGAATTTGTGTATAATATTAAATTTTGTTTCTAAAAAGCTACGACCACACAACCGACAACGATGAAATTCGTGAAATTTTTGCGTGTAACGACACCTTGTTAGAAAAGAGCCACCCTCTTGAGGAACACCCATGCGCTGGAAGGAGCACCATCTCTGGATGAGGGAGAGAATGAATCTTTATATCTCACGTTTTGACATCCCTTAAAAAAAATTAAGAAAAAACATACAGTGTCCCGCTGCTGATGAACATGTGTGAGGTTGCGAGTGTGCGTAACGGTGTGACTTTTAAGTTTACTATAAATATTTTATGGTTCGTTGAGTTTTGTATGAGAATTTGGGCTCTTTCTCCCAGTCGATACCATTGGAATGGACCTAATTTTTTGTATCGCGGGGATGGATGGAGAGGTGTTTGTTGCCTTGATGTGGAAGGGAATGATAATGATGATGATGTCCTCCTGATGTTTTATATGCCGTTGGAATTTGTTTACATTTTGCTTAAAGAGGAACAACAGAGCAGGAATCAACAAATCTAATTTGCTGCAACGAAGCTTGATGGTTTTAGGGTTTTAGTACCATTTTAATTTTTTGAATGCAAATGCAGAATGTGTTTGCCTTTGGGCTGAGGGTTGTTTGATTGTGTTGTTGTGTTTTTTTCAGTTGCCAATACAGGAGCAAACCGAAATTCAATGAGCAATTACGGAATGGTTACCGTCGGCAGCAAAAACTGGGTGTAGGTAGTTTTGGGTAAAAAAAGCAATTGGAAATATTTTTTAGGTGTCGACGATTTTTGTGTGCATCATTTGGGATTGTACACTATTTAGATTGGAGATTTGATGCCTGCTAATATGCGGTTTGGTCGTATTTACCTACGTAGAACGGAAGCTGAAGCTATAAGAATGATCAAGACCGCGTTATGGATAATGGCACCCCAGATTCTCTAATAAGACAAGGAGCGGATTCAGAAATAAGTGATTTAATCAATTACTACTTCCAAGTATGAAACGGTCCAAGAAATTTAGAACTAAACAAAAAACGGCAACAAATATTTGCATAAGTAGATTATTGCAGGCTTAGATAGGTATCAAATGAGAAAATAGTCATAACAGGAGAAAGTCCCTGAAGATTACTCAAAGACGTAACGACGCCTTCAGCTTAAGCTATATTATATTATGTGCATCACTGAACCACAAGATAACTGAATGTATGGGAAAATACTAAAGACCGACTTATTCGCAGATTCGTATAAAAGAAGCAAAGGCTAGATATGATTCTTTCTAAATTCAATATTCTTGCCATCAAGACTAAACCTGGCTTGGACTCTCAAAAATCAATCAAAGACGATTTAAATAAAGCGAGAGAGAGGTGATATCACAGTTTTTCAAGGTAAAAAAATTAACGCAATAGGAAATTAGGTCTCCATTTCTATTGTTGCTGAAACCTCGGTAAAGTTTGGGCTTCTTCTTTTATAAGAACTTACAAATATAGCTGCTCCTCTAATAAAATGATTCGCCATGCAAGCTTTTGTAACGAACTATTAAATATGAAGTACAAAATAACGGTTTCTTATTTTACATTATTTGTCTATGTTCCGTATTTCAGCTCCCTGGTATTATGAGCTGCGGGTCTAAGTATACTTTCAGTAAAATAGAATGCATCTTGAAAAGCCCTATTATTCTTCAAGAAATGTTAGGAAAATTGATAAGCAGCTGTAGACTTCACATTTATCTACTTTATTACCGACCTTTCAAAAGCATACATTTTTTTTTAAGTTAGATACAGCACCTTAAAAAGAAATAGAAAAGATACAGATCATGGTAGGTAAGTAAGAAAGATATTTTTTTGTATCATAAATCATACTTTCAATGTAAAGTGCTGGCAGTGGTAGGTACTAATGAAAATCTAATTGTTGACTAGTTTGTTGATCAGCAGCTGTATCGTAACTCGTAACTCAATAGGTAGGTACTGATGGTTGAGCTGCCCAATTGGCTGTGTCTGGAAAAAGTGTTACTACTTCTAAGAACTACCCCTTACAAATAATTTCGTTTAAATTTTAGTTTTTCATGTTTATATAAATTTTGACTTCCTAAAAATTCTGATCACCCTTGGTCAAAATTTTTTAATACACTTATTCCAAGTTTGAATGAAATCTCTGATTTTGTTTTGTAAATGAGTTTTTTTTTGTCACTGATATTCCAATATTTATCACCAATTTTATAAATTAAATTCAATTTTACACTAGCGAACATGAATGCAAGGATAACTGGCACTTATCACTTTAATTATTCTAGAAGTGAGGTATTTCTAGGTATGTATATTTGTAAAAATTCGTTCAATTCTGTCAAGGAATCCATATTTTTAAAAGTGATCTCGTTTTGGGCAGTAAAGTAGTCAACATTGAGTAAGATTCACTGCTACTTTGTAAAACATCCTTCAGAGACTGTAGATCGAATAACCAGGAATGCCGCGTGCTCCAGAGCTGATACTCCAAAAAAATGTGTAGGTACATTGCTCCTGGGAAATACGACTGATTTTCTTCGCTCAAAATAAAATAAACAGGTACCTAGTACATATACTAAAAGAGCACGAAGCTGTGCAAATAGTTTGTTACCCATTTTATTCCTCCTTGGAAAGGGACTAATCATCCTGTATCATAATATTACATACTTAAATAAATCTAAACAATATCAGCAATTCAAACAGGTGGATAGAGATCATCCATCGAAGAGACCTCCTAAGATAATATTCGTCGCAAAATTGAAATAAGAGCGAAATTGTTTGACCGCAGAAAATCTACGCCGCAGATAACGATAAGCGTCAAAATTCATTCCGTGCAGTCCATGTTACATTCAATTTGTCGTCCGTATAAATTCACCTCACGTCGTCATCACTATTGTTGGCTCGTGCTTCAGTAACAAAATCTATATTTACCCTTTACAGTGGCGCCCTATAATATCACATCATAAGTATATCTACCTACCTACTGCAAAAGTTGCGATGATAGGTAATAAGGAATCCAATTACGTCAACATTGCACGCAATTGGAAAATCCTGTGAGTGTGTGTAACTTTTGAACTTTACTAAACCAACTACCAACGCCCAAAAAAACAAACTCTTCTCTAAATCATCGTGCAATGCACCCACCCAAAGAGCTCCTCCTAGCACCAGGAATCTAATATCCTGACAACAAACACTTCTCATATTGAACACTAGCGAACAGCAGCAGGAGCTGCTGGTCGTCAAGCAACCACATGCGGCAAGTTGGAACTCTTCCAGCAGCTGCTGCAGCAAAAGAAATCTAGATGATGGAGGCGCCAATTTTAGCGCCTTCCCGCTGAAGCGAATTTATGCAACCCAGCGCAGACAAAGAATAAACGACTTGAGGGTAGAAGATACTTGTGGTCCATCCAGCCAGCATCAGGGAATATTCGTTTCATGTGACGCAAAAGCTTAGCGCCCATTGAAAGCTTCAATTTTCGCTGGACGTATTTTTGGGTTACAGAGAGGGTGTGGTTATGTTCACATTTGCATGACACACTTTCGACTTTCATTCACCCGGCGACCGGTGTCCTTATATAATTCGTCCATGTGCGCTCGCCTTGTATATGAAAAGCTCAAATAGGTTTTTGTGTGTGTGGGAAAGACGTCACACATTAGGTTATAAATAAATTGCCGGCTTCTGCAAGCTTTAACTGGGTAAGTTTGGTGGAAACATTTACCTAGAGTGGACTCAAACCATCAGACGAATTCACCTCGGTCGATGGTTTGAGTCTGTGTGTGTTTTCGTAGAAAGCTTTATTTTTTTGTAGGTAAAAGGCGCAGAGGTTTTCTGGTAGAACTATTCGGTTGCACAGGATGCTCCTATTATGGAGTGGGTTGGACAAGGCCCCGATTCGCCAGGGGACTTCCACAATTTTCTTCGGTATTTTTTATTATTTTTATTTTGCCTTTTTTAGCTCAATTTGGAAAGATATTTATTATCCGGATTTACTGGTGAGTAAATTCTTACTTGGTAAAGTTGATGAACAACTACTGTGACTCACAGTTCGAAATAGTAATCAGGTTGTGAAATAAATAAGTGTAAAGTAGTAGGTACAATGGAAGTGTAAGAATTGTTTGGAGAGTGATTTGTTTTGGTACATTAAGTTATTAGAATAATCGAAACAGTGCAAGTGAATTTTACACCTTATTGGTGTGGGCGTCAATTTAAATGGCTCAACCCACTCGTCCAAAAAATTCGAAGACACAAATTAGTTGAATAATTGTAAATTTGACAACAATCTACGAGTATATGTGACACAACTTACACTTTTCCGCACAAGCTGACTTTTGAAATGTACCCATTAATCAGGGTTCTAATCGCGTAAGCACAAAACTATCGTATGACATCGTCGCTTTGGGCTTCTTCCTCGCTTCTACATCGTGAAGGTATAATAATCAAAAACCGATAATCGTTGAAACGATTGGACTACGACTGTCTCCTGACTGGAGACCAGCAGTTCATCGTTCTTTGTTACTTCACGTTACTTATTCAAACGTCAAATAACCTCGTCGAAACGACTCGGCAATGAATGGCAATCGTTTTGCAATCCTTTCATCGATATTGGTTTATTTTTTAGTTTTAATTTGAGAATTCCAGTTTTAGAAGCAAAATACCAATAAGAAAATATTCAACGGAAACTTTGGAGTCGACTCTATCTTAGCCGGGTTTCAAAAGAATTCATTTTTTGCAATAAAAACAAAATAGTTATCAAATGAATTTCATTTACTTGTTATAATTGCATATCAGAACGAAATGGAATCATGAAATTGCATGAAAAATGTCCATCAATTTTTTAAATTTTTTTGTTGTTCTCTTTTGCTTATACCATTGGACAGACAGCTTAGATTTGCGCTTGACGCTTTTAATTCAATTGTCGGAATAGCAGATTTATTTTCCAAAAGTAAGTTACGCCATTTAAAAGACCAAACTTTGCTGAAAAAACATTTGACCTAGTACCTACTAGTAGTTGATCGCATACCGAAAGACGGCGCGGCGCGGCGCCCAAAACAACACCCACCATCCATCAGAACTTTGGTATGAACGCAAATCTTTAATTAAACTTCTTGCGTCGCCCCAAAAGCCACTTCACATTCCGTTTTAACGGTTGAGCGCTCCATCAAATTGTTTTCGTCCCTATCGCTAATTAAATCAATTCAAAAACAAAATTTGGGGAGAAAAAAAGCTAAAACTTCCCCGAAGAGTTTCAACGGTTTCAACCTTCTCCGCGCTATCCTTGTATACACATCGCATTCTCAATGTATGTGTGTGTCACGAAACCATCCCTGCTGCTGTGGCTGACGCTTCATTAAAGTCACTTTCATCACTCTCTCAAGAACATCCAGAATGGCACACGTCACACGATTCTAAACTGATTCTCAGTTCCCAGTTCCCACCAAGGCGCTAGCGTTATTGTAGTGCGGCAGTTCTCAGTTCAGTGTTGTGATTGATTGAGTAAATTAGATTACAACCCACATAGCTACCTACCTACCCACCCCTTAATGGGTTCATGTTCACTGTCCGGGCAAGCTAGCTAAATGACGCACATTTTTGGTTAGAAGTGATGATGAAGTGGCCAATTATAGTGATTTGTGCAAATCACCAAATCTCTGGGGTTAATAATTTGGGGTGGAGGGGCACAATGTCTCGTCCCTCCTGATGCCTATGTCCTTGGAGGAATTGAACTCGAATGAGAAATAATTCGCAGACAACTTTAAGTCAGCTAATTTGTCGGTATGAAACCAATTAGAATGCAAATTTGTTCCCGTTTTGTAGTCTTTTGATGAATTTTTGTCGCCCTTCTCGACAACTGCATATTATAACCTCACGGCTGTGGCATGTCGTGTTTTCGTCGTCTATGCTTATGCTGATAAGTCCTTCAGCGAAATTAGATTTTTGAAAGTGACACCAAAGATACGTAGGTACATACACGATG